>CM076582.1:420550976-420845034 GCA_034641835.2 Pinus albicaulis | reverse complement strand
CACTCATAGGCGGATCCACCCATGGTTTTGTGCATGGTTTTGCACATGGTTTTGGGGTTCGATGGTTTTCGGCCCCTGGTATTTTGTAGATCCGGTCAAGGGAACTACGGTTATGTTCTAATCCGGGGTTAATGGATTGGGGTTTATGTATGCTTCGGCATGTATATATATGTGTTGTAACACTAAAAGGAATATAATGAAAAATCAAGCTGGTCGTCCCGATTTGGGATCCAGGGGAAAATCTCTGTGTTTATCTGTTTTATGTTTTATGCTCTTGCTATTGTTTATTTTCTGTTATAAGAATCGTGTGTAGATATTTCTGTTCGGGGTTAAAACCTACATTTGGTATCGGAGCTATTTCGGCTTCAAGGGGACACCTTTGTTGTTGAGGGTTTTTTGCTCGGGCCTGTGGTAGACCCTGTGCAGTGGGAGATCTGCGGGATCGATTCTTGCGGTGAAAGAATATGGCGAGCGGCGGAAAGATAGAGATCGAGAAATTTAATGGTCGGAGTTTTGAGTTGTGGAAGCTCAAGATGGAGGATCTGCTGGTGGATAAAGATCAGTGGATCGTGGTAGATCCAGGTACTAAACCAACGGCAATGTCAGATGAAGACTGGAAGAAACTGGATCGGAAGGCCAAGAGCACAATACGGTTGTGTGTGTCAGATTCAGTATTGCTGAATGTATCTGGGGAAGCTACGGCGAAGAATTTGTGGGAAAAACTTGGGACTTTGTACCAATCTAAGTCTCTGGTGAATAAGTTGTTCCTGCGGAAAAAGCTGTATAACCTGAGGATGAAGGATGGAGACTCGGTGACAGAGCATCTGAACTCCTTCAATACTGTGGTAAGTCAGCTGTTGTCTGTTGATATTAAAATCTCAGATGAAGATAAGTGCATCAGTTTGTTGTGCTCTCTACCAGACTCATGGGACAGTCTGGTTATTGCAATAGGTAGCAATACAACTGCCTTGAATTTTGATGACATTGTCTCAGCCTTGCTGTCGGAGGAAATGAGATGGAGAAATATGGAGGGTCAGAATGGAGATGCCTTATCTGTACGAGGAAGGTCCCAGAAAAGAAACAAGAATAAGTTTTCGAGTGGGAGATCTAAATCTAGAGGGAGATCTAAATCTCCTGGAAAGTTTGTAAAGGTGTGCTGGAAATGCGGAAAGGAAGGGCACTACAAAAAGGAATGCAGATCTAAAGCTCCTGAGAAAGGAAAGGGATCTGATGAAGGTCCTTCTGCAGAGGCAAAAAACACCTCGGATGAAGGTGGGGATGTGTATTTGGCTTCTTCTTCAAATACACATGTAGATCATGAGTCATGGTTGATTGACTCAAGTGCATCCTTTCACTTCACTCCCCATAGGGAGTGGTTCTGCGAGTATGAGAAATATGATGGTGATGTCTTCCTAGGGGATGATAGGAAAGATAGAATCGTCGGACGTGGAAAGGTCAAGCTGAAGCTACAAGGTGGAAGGACTAGAACACTTCCTGGTGTTCTGCATATTCATGCATTGGCCAGAAATCTGATTTCTGTAAGCAAGATGGATGATGCGGGTGTAAAAATAGTGTTCGAGAAAGATGCCTGCAAGATGGTTCGGGGAGCACTGGTATTAATGCGGGGAGTTCGGACTGGAACTCTGTACAAGCTACAAGGTAGTATTGTTATTGATGGGTGTAACAGTTCTGTGGTTCCTGAAAGTGGGACGGAAAGCCTAGCTGTCTCTGGAGAAAAGACCATGCTATGGCATCAAAGGCTTGGACATATTGGAGAGAAGGGCCTTCGGATACTGCATAGAGATGGTATGGTAGAAGGTATGTCTAATTGTTCTATGGATTTCGATTTCTCTGAACATTGTGTATATGGGAAGCAGAATCGGGTGAGTTTTCCTTCTGGTGCTAAGAGGGCAAACAAGATATTAGAACTTGTGCACAGTGATGTGTTTGGGCCTGTGTCAGTTCCATCACTGGGAAAGTCTGTGTGCTATGTTTCATTCATAGATGACTTCTCAAGGAATACATGGATATATTTCTTGAGGAAGAAATCTGAAGTCTTTGACAAATTTAAAGAATTTAAGGCTCTGGTGGAAAACCAGACAGAGAAGAAGATAAAGGCGCTGAGGACAGATAATGGTGGGGAGTTATGCAAGAAGGAATTTGAAGAGTTCTGTAAGAAGTGTGGTATAGCATGACAGAAGACTACTCCATACACACCTCAGCAAAATGGAGTTGCAGAAAGAATGAATAGAACACTGATGGAAAAGGCAAGAAGCATGCTCAGTGGTACTGGGTTAGGACAAGAATTCTGGGCAGAGGCAGTGGAGACTGCATGTTACTTAGTTAACGGATCACCTTCATCAGCGTTGGAGGATAAGACCCCACATGAGGTATGGACTGGTAAGAAACCCTCTCTTTCACATCTAAGGGTATTTGGATGTGATGCATATGTACATGTTCCAAAGGAGAAAAGGACCAAGTTGGATAATAAATCTGAAAGGTGCATCTTTATTGGGTATAAGGATGGTTTAAGGGTTACAAGCTTTGGAACCCAGAAACAAGGAAGGTTGTGTACAGCCAAGATGTGGTGTTTAGAGAAGTGAAAGATGTTGTTAAACATGAAGTCCTACCAAAGGAACCTGAGAAGATAGAGTTTGAGCTAAAGGAGGATGAATCAGACTCTACAACAGAAGAAGACTTAGAAGATGATGAGCCACAAACTCCAGCTTTAAGAAGATCAGTTCGGGAAAGAAGGCAACCAGAAAGGTATAGTCCATCTGCTTTCTGTTCAGGTTTTGCCTTAACTATAACTGATGATGAACCCAGAACTGTCAGGGAGGCAGTAGATTCGGAGGATGGAAAACTATGGAAGGAGGCCATGGTTGATGAAATGGCATCCTTGCACAAAAATGATGCATGGGATTTGGTGGAGTTGCCGGCTGGAAGGAAGCCCATTAGGAGCAAATGGGTGTTTAAGAAGAAGATGAATGTAGAAGGCAAGGTGGAGAAATACAAAGCTCGGTTGGTAGCGAAAGGTTATTCCCAGGTGCCGGGAATTGATTTTGGTGATATTTTTCTCCTGTTGCCAAAGTTACTTCTATTAGATTACTTTTATCTGTTGCTGCTGCATTTGATTTTGAGATAGAACAGATGGATGTGAAGACAACATTTCTTCACGGGGATCTAGAAGAGAAGATCTACATGAAGCAACCTGAAGGCTTTATGGTGAAGGGTAAGAAAGAACTGGTATGCAGGTTGAAGAAGTCTCTGTATGGGTTAAAACAGTCACCAAGGATGTGGTATCAGAAATTTGATACCTATATACGGGGACTTGGCTTCACCAGAAGTAAGGAGGATCAATGTGTTTATTTTAAATTAATTGGTGACCGTGTTATTTATTTGGTCTTGTGTGTGGATGATATGTTGTTGATTGGAAATGACAAAGAAATTATCCAAGATTTGAAGACCCAACTATTCTCCAAATTTGACATGAAGGATCTTGGTGCTGCAAACTATATTTTTGGCATGGAAATTAAGAGAGATCGGGCAAAGAGGATGCTCTGGTTAAACCAGAGGAAGTATGTTGAAACTATATTGCAGAGGTTCAATATGCAGGATAGTAAACCAGTGAATGTTCCTATTCCTGTAGGTGTAAAGTTGTCTGCTAAACAATGTCCCAAGACACAAGAAGAAGAGGAGTATATGTCCCATGTTCCATGTGCAAGTGCAGTGGGTAGCCTGATGTATGCAATGGTCTGTACTAGACCAGACATTGTACATTCAGTGGGAGTATTGAGCAGGTTTATGTCAAACCAGAAGGAGCATTGGACAACGATGAAGCGGGTTTTTGAAGCGGGTTTCGAGATATTTACATGGCACTAGTGATTATGGCTTGTGCTACCGGGGAAGACCGAGGATTGGAAAGAATGTTGGACATTCGTGGTTTTGTTGATGCGGCTGAAATTTGGAGATGCCGGACCAAAGATCTACAAGTGGGTATGTGTTGGCCTATTTGGAGGCACGGTCGGTTGGATGGTAAAAACGATGCATTATTGGCTCTTTCCTTTACGGAGCGAATACCTGCATGACCACTCATGCAAGCGAGGAAATAGAGTTTGGTTGAAAAGATTGTGTTCAAGTATGGGGTTGGTCTGATGAGCTATAAGTATAGGTTGTGATAGAAAAAGTGCAATTTTCTTGGCTAAGAACCCTACTTATCATTCAAAGACAAAGCACATTGATGTTCAATATCACTTTGTTAGAGATATGGTTGAGGCTAAAAGGGTGTTGCTGGTAAAGGTGGACACTTTGAATAATGTTGCAGATGCATTAACAAAGTCTGTGAGCACTCAGAAGTTCTCTTGGTGTAGAGAAACAATGGGTGTTGAAGAATTGAGCCAATGACTAAGCTCTCTGTGGCCCCTGGCTGTGGAAGAAAACAACAAGTGGGAGAATGTTGGGTATGTGTTATATTCTTTCCACGATTAGCCCCACGCGTTGTATGTTGTGTCGGGCGTAGCTGGGGGGTCACGAGGGGTGAAGCAGTCCCCACCGTTGGGGTCAGGGGCAGTGCCTCGGCCAAAATTTGTTTTTGTGCGGACCCACTCATAGGCGGATCCACCCATGGTTTTGTGCATGGTTTTGCACATGGTTTTCGGGTTTGATGGTTTTCGGCCCCTTGTATTTTGTAGATCCGGTCAAGGGAACTACGGTTATGTTCTAATCTAGGGTTAATGGATTCGGGTTTATGTATGCTCGGCATGTATATATATGTGTTGTAACACTAAAAGGAATATAATGAAAAATCAAGTTGGTCGTCCCGATTTGGGATCCAGGCGAAAATCTCTGTGTTTATCTATTTTATGTTTTATGCTCTCGCTATTGTTTATTTTCTGTTATAAGATTCGTGTGTAGATAATTTTTGTTCAGGGTTAAAACCTACATTCATGATCCTAACTCCCAAGAATAATCTAGGAGGCCATCCAGTTATACTAGGAAGACCTTGGTTGGCTACAGCTGATGCTTTTATTAGTTGTAGGTCCGGTGATATGTATATTTCTAATGGTATTTCAACTAAGAGATTCACTTTATATCCTCCAGCTAGGAAAATTACAGATCTAGATGACACTCAATGGATAGAGGATGAAGAAGATTTACAAACACTCTTCACAATTTCAGAAATTAGTGAAGATAATCAAATTCTGAATACTTTAGAAAACTTTGAATCCTCTCTAGAACACAAACATGAATCATTTCAAGGGATCCAATATTGAGTTTTTGTCATCTACAAATGAGATGTCTTTTCATTCTATGGACAAATTTGGCGAGCTCTACAAGTGAAATTTTTCGAGGAGCCAAAACTTCTGAACATAAGAAACAAGAACCTAGAAAAATCTCAACAAGAAGAGAGTTAGTCAAAGTATTACGAGGAGGCATTCTGCATATGCATGGGAATACCTTGACATGAAAGGGATAATTCCCAAGACTTGTACTCATCACATCTATATAGAGGCAAATTGCAAACCCAGTCGAACTGACCTCAAAGACGGATGAATCCAAATCTTAGGGAAATTGTTAAAGATGAATTGCAAAAATTGTCAAATGTTAATTTCATCTATCCTATTTCAGATAGTCAGTGGGTTTCTCCTTTGGTAATTGTGCCAAAGAAAATGGAAAATGGAGGGAGTGTGTTGACTACCGAGAACTGAATAAAGCTACTCTTAAAGACCATTTTCCTTTACCTTTCCTAGATCAAGTATTAGATACATTAGCTGGCAAAAAGTACTTTTCATTCCTAGATGGGTTTAGTGGTTACAATCAAATCCAAGTAGCACTTGAAGACCAAGATAAAACCACATTTACTTGTCCTTGGGGTACCTATGCCTACCAAGTATTGCCATTTGGGTTATGCAATGCACCTGGAACATTCCAAAGGGCAGTATTAGGAATTTTTTTTGATCTGATACATGATTGTGTAGAGGTGTACATGGATGATTTCACAGTCTATGGGGATACATTTGAAGAGGCTTTAGAAAACTTGGAAAAAGTCTTAAAAAGATGTCAAGAAGCAAACCTTTCTCTTAGTCATGAAAAATGTTTTATGATGTTCACTGAAGGTATTTTTTTAGGGCACCACATTTCAGGGGATGGGATTAGAGTTGATGAAGAAAAAGTTGAAGTCATTTCTAACCTATCCATCCCAAGTTGTCAAAGAGATGTTAGAAGTTTTCTAGGATTTACAGGGTATTATCGGAGATTTATAGAAAACTTCACCAAAATAGCATCCCACTCTTAAAATCCTCACCAAAGATTGTGAATTCAAGTGGACTTCGATTGCCGGTTAAGCTTTTGAAACCACCGAAAACCAAATATCAGAAGCACCTATTTTAAGGGGACCTAACTGGAAATTACCTTTTCATATCTCAATAGATGCCTCAGATACATCCCTAGGAGCTGTGTTGGGACAAAAAGACTTGATCCCTTATTCCATCTACTATAAAAGTAAAAATTTGACTCCTTCGGAGTTGAATTATACTGTAACTGAAAAATAATTCTTAGTTGTTGTTCATGCTATAAATAAATTCATACATTATATAACAGGCTATGAAACCTTTGTTCACACAGATCACTCTGCAATTAGGTATTTAATGAATAAATCAATCACTAATGGTAGAGTCATAAGATTGTTATTTCTTTTACAATAATTTAATATCACCATTCTAGATAGGCCTGGAAAAAAACTTACAGTGGCTGATTTCCTATCTAGACTCCAAAACATTAAACAAAATACTCTAGTTGAAGATAAATTCCCCGATGAATATCTCTTTGCAATAACTACTCAAACTCCCTGGTTTGTAGACATTGCCAATTATTTGGTTTCAGGAAAATTTCCTTCAATTATGAATGCAAGAGATCAAATAAAAATCATTAATGATAGTGCAAATTATTCATGCACTTAGTCATGAAAAATGTTTTATGATGTTTACTGGAGGTATTGTTTTAGGGCATCACATTTCAGGGGATGGGATTAGAGTTGATGAGTCAAAAGTTGAAGTCATCTCTAACTTATCTATTCCAAGTTGTCAAAGAGATGTTAGAAGTTTTCTAGGATTTACAGGATATTATCGGAGATTTATAGAAAACTTCACCAAGATAGCATCTCCACTCTTCAAATTACTTACCAAAGATTGTGAATTCAAATGGACTTCTGATTTCTAGTTAGCTTTTGAAACCCTGAAAACTAAAATTTCTGAAGCACCTATATTAAGGGGACCTAACTGGAAGTTACCTTTTCATATCTCGACAGATGCTTCCGATACAGCTCTAGGAGCAGTATTGGGACAAAAAGATTTGATTCCCTATGCCATCTATTATACCAGTAAAAATTTGACTCCTGCAGAGTTAAACTATACTGTAACTGAAAAAGAGTTTTTAGTCGTTGTTCATGCCATAAACAAATTTAGACACTATATAACAGGCTATGAAACTTTTATTCACACTGATCATTCTGCAATTAGATACCTAATGAACAAATCAATTACTAATGGCAGAGTTATAAGATGGTTGTTACTCTTACAAGAATTCAACATTACTATTCTAGATAGGCCTGGAAAACAAAACACAATAGCTGATTTCCTATCTAGACTCCAAAATATCAAAGATGACACTCCGGTTGAAGATCAATTTCCTGATGAATATCTTTTTGCAATCTCTACTCAAACTCCATGGTTTGTCGATATTGCTAATTATTTAGTTTCAGGAAAATTTCCTTCAATTATGAATGCAAGGGATAAAACAAAAAATCATTAATGATAGTGCAAATTATTCATGGGTCGCTAATGAGTTGTACAAGACAGGTCCAGATTTGATCATTAGAAGGTGTGTTCGTGAAGATGAGATGCCTGAGATTCTCAAGGCATGTCATGACGAACCTTGTGGCGGACACTTTGCAGATAAGAGGACAGCCTATAAGATCCTTAATTTAGGATATTATTGGCCATATTTGTTTAAAGATGCTAAAGAGTATGTCAAAAGGTGTGACAGTTGCCAAAGGGTAGGGAAACCTTCTCCTTCAGGTGAGATGCCATTACAACCTTAGGTACACATTGAACCTTTTGAAAAATGGGCTTTGGATTTTGTAGGACCTATTAGTCCTCCATCAAGACAAAAGAAATATATATTAGTTTGCACCGATTATGTTACTAAATGGGTAGAAGCTAAACCATTACTTGTTGCTAATGAATCATCTGTAGTTACTTTTCTTTTTGAGGATATTTTCACTCGTTTTGGTGTCCCAAGGGAAATTGTTAGAGATCAAGGAGCTCAATTTACATCAAGGCTAGTGGAGCAAATGATGGAGAAGTACAAAATCAGACATAGAACATCTACTCCTTATCATCCACAAGCAAATGGTCAAGTGGAATCCACTAATAAAGTCATTGAAGGAATCGTAACAAAGACTGTTCATCTACATAGAAGAGATTGGGTAGATAGGCTTCCTGAAGCCTTGTGGGCCTATAGAACTACATGGAGAAACACAACATGCCATACTCCTTATGAGCTTGTTTATGGAAAGCAAGTTTTGTTTCCCATAGAGTTCCAGATTCAAACTTTCAAAATGGCAGTTCAGCTAGGACTTGATTTAACGGAGGCACAAAAGCATAGACTGGAGCAGATTAATGAATTGGATGAGATCAAACAAGATGCAGTTCAAAAAACAAGTCTAGTCCAACAGCAAAGGATTATATGGCATGACAAGTACATCAAAGAGAAGAAATTCAAAGAAGGTGACTGGGCTCTCTTGTTTGATTCAAAATTCAAGGATTTTCAAGGTAAATTTCAAACACATTGGCTTGGGCCATATGAAATTGTTGAAATTTTTGACAATGGAGCAGTAAAAATCAGGACAATAGATGAAGAAGAGGTCACTTTTCTTGTGAATGGTCATAGATTAAAGCTATATCACAAACCACTCTCAAGAGAATAATTTGTCAAGAAGTTTCAAGAAAGCAGTGATGTGAAGTTAATGAAGAAGAATCTCTCTTCTTCATCAACTTGATTAAATTTTCTGAAGCATTTATCTTTGAAAAAAAAAAAGGTATAAACATGAAAACCAATCATTGATTGGCATGTTTATATAGAAAAGATAGGGTGACAATCAGAGTTTTTCTGACACTCTAACTTTTCACATTTTGTTTTTGCAAGCAGCTGCTACAAAATCATAAGTTCAGATCCATTATACTTATGATCCATTTCATTTCATTTCATTCCATTCACTTACCCATCCATACTCCATTTTATTCATTCATACATACTTCACTTCATTCCATATATCATTCATCTCACTCCATACTTCATCCACCTCATTTCCATGTCAAAATTTAAAGTTTGATGTCTTGCTGCAAATGAGTAACACATGTCATGGATTGCAGGGAAGTTCTTATATTCTTCCACTCCATTTCATAAATTGAATTCATTCCATTTCACCATCCGCTTCATACATATCATGAATCATCATTCATCTTCATTCATATAACATCTCACTCATATCCCAAACCACTCCATTCCATGATTAAAATACTCTACAGGTACATTCTGCAGCTTAACAGACATTCTGCAGCTGATCAGACTTTCCGCAGCCAGACAGTCATTCCGCAGCTACAAATCCTGAAGGCACTAATCAACAGACATTTGAATTGCAACAAGATGATCCAGTATATCTATGAATAAGAAGAATCAAGAAGGATTATGAAGACTCTTCCAAAGTAGAACAAAGAAGACAAAGACCACAAAAAGC
Organism: Pinus albicaulis; assembly: GCA_034641835.2. Lineage (NCBI taxonomy): Eukaryota > Viridiplantae > Streptophyta > Pinopsida > Pinales > Pinaceae > Pinus > Pinus albicaulis. Next base: position 420,835,238 of record CM076582.1, on the reverse strand, counting down.
AAATGAAAAGCAGAGGTAACAAGTTTAGATTATAATGGAATTTCATAAAGTTTAGCATAGTTTTAGTTATGAATCATTCGAAAAAGTTGTTTTGATTATTTTTATTGATCATGTCCAATATACCCTCCACAAACTTTGGATTAAAATCTCTCATTTCAAATTCTATATCCGACATCATTTAAGCGGTTAAAAAGGCTGAAGTGTTTGATTTCTTCACGTCACCCAACCAAATCATTCAATGATGATTTTATTTTCCGTTGTAAAAATCTCCGCAGTCTTTTCACTCATTAATTCGTTTTCTCCACCTCACTCCATTAACTCATTCCGTAACTACTCCATCACTCCATTCTGTAGCCGGCCCTTCATTCCGCAAAACAAAGATATCCCTATCACCGTGAGCAGAGAAAAGGGTATATCAGTTTGAATATCAGAGCCCTATCACCATGAGCAGAGATTGAACATTATCACTGTAAACGCAGAGGTATAGCAGTGTGGAATTTGAAGCAATTTGTCACCGAGAGACAGAGATATAGCAGTGTGGAATTTGAAGCCATTATCACTGAGAGACAGAGATATATCAGTGAGGAATTTGAAGCCATTGTCACTGTCAACCAGAGGCATATCAGTCCGAAGTTTGAAGCCATTGTCACTATTAACGCAGAGGTATATCATTTCGAAGTTTGAAGTCATTGTCACTGAGAACCAGAGGTATATCAATTCAAAGGTGGAAGTTATTGTTTCCGTGGGTAGAAAGAGTATTAATCTGAACATTGAAGAAGCAATTATGGGTTTCATTGTAAGAACTGAACCAGTGGGTACAAAATACCTGGAAGGCTACCCTCAATGTAAATAAATGTTGCAACAGGTAGGATGGCTACAATTTCTTGAGAAATTCAATGGCTTCCACAAATAAGTCACTAAAACATTTGTAAGGTCATTTACAGGAGCTGAGGTTGAAGTGGGAGATGTCAAATTCACTGTCACTGAGGTTTTCATTGCAGAAGCAACGAGATTTCTTAGAAATGGAGAGAGATGGTTCAAAAACAGAGAATTCCATAATGAATCATGGAAGCAAATTCTAAAATCACCATGTATGGATGTCACTGTGTTTAAGAAAGGAATCCCAATTTCTGCATTGAAAAATAAATGGAGAAATATCTTGCTTATTCTGCAAAAAATTATTACATGTGAAGGTAGATATGGCACATTTTATGTTTACCACATTAGAATGATAATGCATTTTCTGGAGGAAGAGTTAAACTTACCCTAATTTTTGCTTCAAAGTTTGAAAAAGATGGCTTCCTGTGTTCAAAGAAGGGTCCAATTTTTAGAGAAAACTCTATACCATCATGGCTTGGTTAATATTTTAATTGAACACCATTTAGCCAAAACAAATGCTACTTGGGATAATTTCTTGATAAGAAATCATTTTGAAGAGCCAAAAGAGCCCTCACCCGAACAACAGCCTACAAGGAGAAGCAGAAAATGGAGAGCTTCAAAAATTGAAATTGACAAAACAGTCCAGGAAAGTAGTGAGGAAATCATCTCAGAGAAGTTGACTCAAATCAAGAGACAACTTAATAAAGAAAAGGTAATCAGGAAATCTGCCACAGAAAAGGGAGAGGGATGTTCCCAGCCAAGAAGAAGCCATAGACTAAAGGGGAAACTAAGAAAAACTCAGATCAAACAAACAGGGGTGATAAATATAGAAGATGAAGAAACATCTATTGAAGAAGATGTTGAAGAGGATTTTAATGAAGGAACCCCTGAAATTGACCCTGCTCAGCAAGAAGTTTATGACTATGTTGAAACTTTGGAAATGAAAGCTTCAGAGAGTAGAGATAGGACCCCTAGTCCTCCACTGTCCGAAATAGATGTGTTAAGAAGGGATAGGTATGAGCTGGAAATACTTAATAAACACATCAAAAATGAGAATGATATTCTGAAGGAACAAGTCAAACTCAAAACCGATATGAACTCAACCTTATCTCTACATATGGACAAAGTGGAAAAGGCTAATGAAAAGTTTAAAAAGAGGAACAAGAAGCTAATCAGGGCACTTATCAACTTAAGGTTCAAACTTGTCATCAGAAAACCTAGAAGATCTTTAGCTTCCAGGCAAAGAATAAGGAGAGAATTAGATGTTCTTGCAGAAGCCTCTGAGTTTATGGAATAAGTTGCATGAGGACATGCAAGAAGTCAGCAGTGGGGGTATGTTGAGCCTCAAGATTGTGCTTTTTTTCATCTTACTTTACCTCATTTTCCTTTTTCCACTGTTATCCCAGACCCAATTGATCAATGAATTTAGTTAAAATTACTTTTAGAATGATTTACATGACTAACTTGCTAAGTTTTGTGATTTTTGTCATTGTAATGCATTTTGACTAGAACTAGCTGCAGAATGCAGACATTCCGTAGCTAACCGGCAATTCTGTAGCTGTCTTCACGTTTAGGCATGTTCCAGGTGGCCTCTCAAGAAAAACCACATATGGGTATATTCCACGTCATGTCTACATTGTTCGTTGCTCACCATGAAGGAAAAACCGAATTCTGGATATGGTTTTGATACGTGGGAACTCATTTAAGGAAGCAGATTTCTAATAGGACTGTCTTAGTCCAGATGTCCTTTTCCTTTTTACGCTACCACTTTAAGAGTCCTAGTATGATTTCAATAAGGAAAGACAATGATCCTTGAATTGTTGCAAGTCTTGTTATGTAAATTTGTTATAAAAACACTTGGAAAATCGAGAGCTAGGCTAGATTTTGCTCTAGATTTTGCTTAGATCTTGTGCTACATTTCTGAAGACGCAGATTGCTCTGTTCAAGTTATTTCTCCTTTAATGAAGAAGACAGTATTGTTTTTAAAGCGTTGATTTGATTTGGATTTAGATTCCGTCTGGTGGTAGAGGGCCCCTGCCTCCTGCACGGTTTTACTTGTGTAATTTAGATAAGTATCTTAGTTGCCTTTACGTTTTTGAAGTTTGAGTTCATAGTTAATTTCGTAGCCACTATAGTTATACTCGTTCTAAAAACTCTTCCAAAAGAAGAAAATCTTCTAAAAGATTATGATAATGAATGGGAAATGGCTATAGGGTTGTAGGATTTAATTGTAGTTTCTTTTGTTCACTATCACAGTTACACTTGTTCTAAACACTCTTCCAAAAGAAGAAACTCTTCCAAAAATTCTTTACGATGTCTAAAGCATGACTGTGATGATGAATGTTTTAGTTGTTTGTTTTCACTAAGTAACATAGTTGATCTTGCTCTTAAAACGCTCTCCCAAAATATCATAATGATGGGTAGGAGACAGCTGTGATATCTTAGTTTTTAAATTGCTTTCAGTCTTTATGTTTGCATTTGCACTGAATTGTACAGTCAGGATTGTTCTAAGAAACTCTTCCAAAATACCAATCATGATGGAAAAACAGGCTGTATAATCCCATAGATTAATGCATGATAACTTAGTTAGGATACTCCGGAGTCTAATTACATTTAACTCATGCTCTGTTATTTTGTTTTGAGTTTGATAATGACTTGTTAGTTCAGCACTATTTTAGACTAGTGACATCTTAAGTTCAGTTTTAGCTTAACTCATTGCATTTTCACTCCACATTTAGTTGTCATCCACTGCATATTAGATTACTTCAGTTGTTAGACTTAACAAAACAGCCTTCATTATTTACAAACTTCTTCTTGTTCCAAATCTATAATTGATTCACAACCATATGAACAGAAGACAGTATCATTTCAAGGCCTGAGATACTTTTGCAACTTCTTTACTACTTCATAAACAGAGCCTTTCCTCAAAAGACTACTTTAAAAAGAAATCTATAACTCTTGGGCGAGGTTTAGTGATGATTAACTAAGTTGCAGAATAGAGTTAGGAACTAGTCTTAGAATAAAGATCTTATGATGGTATCAATGTTTTCCTCCAGATATGCATCAACAAATCTCTAATCATGGATAAAATGTTGCATCATTATAAGCTAGTTGTTTAATTGTTTAGTTAGGAGAATTTGCATACTTAGCTGACCATTTCTCAAGCTTTTTCTCAAAATACCTTTGATGAAAGAATTGGACAAGTTGAGTTTATGTTTTGAGTCATTTGCTTAAAAGTCATTATCAAGCTTTGTTTCTGCTTAGTCATAGTTTAGATTTGATTCTGTTTCAATATTTGCAATTGCATTTGTCATTTTTCATCAACCAATTAGGCTTCACTCTGTTTTTAATCATTAGCTTCTTTCCACTAGCTTTCTAGTCATTTTCCTTGCGAACATAAAACTACCAAAAGACCAAAAACATCATAAACCATCACAAAAGACCAAAAAAATCATAAAACACTAAACACAACGCATTAAGAAACAAACACCTAGGCACATACGGTGCACTTCACTTCAACAGTTTACCAACCCTGGTTGACAATTAAATGAACTCAATTTAGGAGACTAGGTTGAGACCAAACAGTGTACATAGAGCAGCCCGAAGGTTTTGAGATCTTCAGCAGCGAGTCGCATGTGTGCAGGCTCAAGAGATCACTGTATGGGTTGAAACAATCACCTCGTGCTTGGTACACACGGATAGACAATTATTTCATCGGACTTGGATTCTCCAAGAGTGAGGTGGATCCGAACCTATACCAGATTGTGGTGGAGGGTAAGTTGCTAATCATTGTACTTTATGTAGATGATTTGATTTTGATGGGTGATGAACTGTTGATACACTCATGCAAGTTTGACCTTGCAAAGGAGTTTGAGATGAAGGACTTGGGCCTCCTTCATTATTTCCTGGGATTGGAAATTTGGCAGCGCAGTGATGGATTGTTTGTGTCTCAAGGTAAGTATGCCCGGGAGATATTGGAGAAGTTCAACATGAATGGATGTAAGCCTATCGACACTCCCCTTCCTGGTGGTTGGAGGAAAGAGGATGCTACATAGGCAGAGGTAGTGGATGCCACTGTTTATCGACATTTGGTGGGGTCGCTTATGTATCTGGTCAATACACGACCCGACATATGCTATGCTGTTAACCAGCTTTCACAAGCTATGGTTAAGCCTACCAAGCTCTTTTGGAAGGCAGTAAGCATGTCCTAAGATACCTCTGCAGGCACATCTGGGAAGCGAGGGTCCTAAATGACAACATGAGGTGAAGTTATGTGGTTTCATAGAGGCATTGGGCAGGATCCCAACCAATGTAAAGAGCACACAACTGAGAGATTTTTCAGACGTCAACAAAATTTTCGTACAACAGCGCATATCCGTGGCACTGGGCTCGCAGAGGCCACCATGGCAGCGAGTTTGGCTGCATGCGAGGCTATATGGATGAGGAAGATCCTGGTCGGGTTGTTCGGTTCACACTTAGATCCTACTATGATTTATTGTGATAATCAGAGTTGCATTAAACTCTCGGTTAATCCATTATTTCATGATAGATCTAAACACATTGACATCCGGTATCATCATATCAGATATTGTGTGCAGCGGAAGATCATGTTACTTTCATACATTCCCATGGAGGAACAGGATGCTGATATCTTAACGAAGGCGCTCACGAGGAGCAAATTCGAATACCACAGAGGCAGGATAGGGGTGGCAGATAATCCTTATCTTGTTGAGAGGGAGTGTTGATATTGCAACAAGATCATGAGCTTAGTGGAAAGAAGTCGCCTTCACTAAGTGGGCCCGCATGCTATTTTTGGCGCAAAGTGTATTTTTAGACTATGTCTATTTTTAGACATGTCGATCATATTCTATGAGTTGCAGGATGCTATTTGTGGATGGTTGGTCAAGTTGGAAAAATAGATGGACTTCTATTTATAGACATATTGGGTGGAATCTATTTTTAGATTTCCAGTCTAAAAATAGATATGTCGAATATTATTGGCTCTTAATAATATTTGGACTATAAACATTATCTTATTCTCTTGGAGCACTTCAGTTAAGTGCACAGATGTGGCACAGGAGCTGACAGAAGGAATTACGCTATTCCCGAGGGTTAAGTGGAGCTATTGCATGGATACTTCAGTTAGAACTCATGTGACAGAGTTTGGTGGAGTTGATTGAGGAAGTTAGTGGAGTTGTATTCAGTTTAACTCAGTTAAACATAGTTGAGCTAGTTGTATCTAGTCTAACCGATTGATACACTAGTGAGAGTGGTGTGAATTAATTATTAATTAATTCACTAATTATAAACTCATTAATCAACTAAATAATACATCAGTTAACTTCAGTGCATGGACAGTTTCACTGGAGACCAGTGAAGAGGTAGGTGAAAGAGCAGTGTAACTATCAGTTGTGACTATACTGTTGCATGATTTGCAACAAACAGTGATTGGAGATTCCAATGAGGATTGTGTAGTACAGGCCAGGTGGTTCAAAGTTCATTACGAGCCATTCTTCAGCAATTATTGTGCAGTAGAGGCAGGCTATCAGGTGGCAGATATTGGAGCATGTGATTTGCTAGATCGGGCTTGATTAGTGTGTAGCAATTAGAGATTGTACTGAGAGCTTGTGAGGAGCTTTGTATGATGATTGTTACATGATCTCTATGACATATAATATACAGATAGTTGGGGGTTTTCAGCTTTAAGCTTTCTCATAAAATACTGTGTTCATATGTGTGATTGTTTATGGTTTTAATGTGCGCATGCGATTGTTTTTATTTCCGCAATTAATGATCAATGGTAGAAGAGATTCTATATTGTGCATGAAGTTAAAATAGTGTGTGATCAGGAGAATCTCGGTGTATAACATATCAATTATCAAATTTCTACAAAACGCACTGACACTGGCTATAGCATACTGATGAATACTGTTGATACTGAGTGAGAACTATAGATAAATGTTAGGTCCCTATATTACTAGTTTAGTCCCTTATTGTTTTTAGTGTAGCCCACTTATTGTTATTGTTGTATCCCTGTAACCCAAATATTGTTATTATTGTGCCCTTACATTATTATTATTAGGTCGGCTAGGATTATATTATGGCCTCATGGACTCCTATATATAGAAGGAGGTTTTGGTCATTTGTAGCATCCAATAATTGTTCATTTATGTAATGTATTGGAGATTTCTCCCTCAAAGTGGCTGATTTCTAAGGCGTTGATCTCTCTTCTCTTCTATTTTTGGAGTTGGTTTCATAACATTTGGTATCAGAGCTTTGGATTCTAGGGTTTCGCTACTCAAAATAGGTCATCGTGGAATTTTCACTATAAATTTTTTTCTACGAAGGTTCAGAAGCTGAAATTTTTAGAGAGTGAAGCCGAAATCATGAGGAAATTTGTGGAAAAATTTCAGATCTTGGTTCGCAATATTTTCAAAGATATGATCTATGGAAGTTAGGGCATTTTGCAGGCTCCTGAATTTAACCTAAGCAGGTTATTGTGGAATTTTCGCAATAACTTTTTTCTACAAGGGTTTAGAAGCTAAAAATTTTACAGAGAAAATTCGAAATCCTAAGGAACGTCGTGGAAAAATTTTAGAGCTTTATTCATAAAATTTTCAGAGATATGATGTGTGGAAGTTAGTGATGTTTCAAGCTTTCAAATTTCAACTCAAAGAGGTGATCGTGGGAATATTGTCATAAATCTCTCTTTGAGAATCAGATTGGAATTTTATAAAAAGTGACCTCAAGTAAATGGATTTAAGTTTCCTTTATATCAATTTCAAATCCGAAGGAGGAAACAGTGACATGTGACACATCGTACAAGTTCACTCTGCTGAACCAATCCATAATTAGGTCATTGTGGGAGATTGGGTATAAATTTTCTTTGAAGAATCCAAATCAAGTCCGACCTATGGCATTTGAAAGAAGATTTAGAGGGATACTACAAGGATAAATTTTAGATATTGAATATCTGAAATCACATAGATAATTCAATTTCAATCTTGAGCTCCTCAAAATTAAGGAAAAACATAGATATCAGTATTGGGTTCTAAAATTCCACCTAAAAAGAATTCAACACCCATTAAGCCTTCAGAAGTCTCTACTATCACTCATGAAGATGAAGAAATGTGACATGACATATAAAAATTACAAGATAAAGTGCACCAAATTTTTCTCTTGCAAAGAGAAACAAAAAATAAGATGGATGGAATGGAAGTTGGCATGGAAGATAAGATGGATGCCATGGAAGCTAAGATGGATGACATGGAAGCTAAGATTGATGAAAAAATGAAAGACAACATGGAAAACATGAAGAATTATCTAAAATAAAACATGGAAGGTTTGAAAAAGTTGATACAAGAAATGTTTCCTAATGGCGAAAAAATGGTAGAGGAAACTCATGATGAGAACAAAATAAATGTTAATAATGATTTCATAAACTCTAATGTTGGATGGAAGAACCACCATATTCCAAAGATGGATATAAGGAATTTTGATGGCAAGGATCCCGTAACATGGATACTACATATGGAGCATTATTTTGATCTCAATAATGTGAAAAACACACAAAAGATACACATTGCAACTTTACATTTAGAACAAAATACAGTTGTATGGTATCGATGGCTTTTCTCCCGTAAAAAAATTGTCACTTGGTCAATTTTTACGGAGGAAATGATAGCACATTATGAGGATACAAAAAGCAACACCTTCTTTATCCAATTGATAAATATCAAACAAAAGGGTTCAATGGTGGAGCACATTGAGGACTTCCAAAAATTGAATATAAGGGTAACTGATATTCTAGAGGAACATAGGATTGATGTCTTCATAGGGACTTTAAAGGACAACATACAACATGAAGTTCACGTTTGGGAACCTGATTCATTGGAAAAGGAATTAAAGTTGGCAAGAAACATTGAATGTAAAAGTATGGCGACAAGGAAGCCTACCACTCACATATATAAATATGGGAGTGTTGCTACTCCTAGACTTCCAAAACCTACAAGGTTGACACCACAAAAATTGGAAGAAAAAAGAGAAAAATGGCTTTGCTACAGTTTTGATAGAAAATAAACTAAAGGTCATAAGTGTGCTGAGAAGAAATTATTTTACATATATTGTGAAGAGGAAGAAGAAAATGAACAAGAATCTTTAAAAGAAGAGGATATACACCAGGAACCAACCCTAGAAGAGGAAGAAATGAGTTTCACCATTTCGTGTAATTCATTGGCAGGAATTACCACTCCTCAAACTCTCAAGATAGAAGGACATATCAAGAAGAAAAAGGTAATAGTGTTGATTGATTTAGGTAGTACCCATAATTTTATTCATTGTAAGGTAGCCAAGGAATTGAATTGAATTGTTTCCTATACCCAGCACTAGAATGTCAAGTGATGGTTGAAAATGTAGGAACTATAAATTGCTCTGGAAAATGCCATAATATCAAATTAACCATGGGGGAATATGTACTGAATAGTCCAATGATTTCCATTCCAATGGGAGGCACTGATGTTGTACTATGAGTACAATGGTTACAATCTTTGGGGATGGTAGCTTTTAATTTTCAAGAACTTTTCTTAAAAAAAAAATTAGAAGGAAAGGAAGTCGAATTATGGGGTATCGTAGGGAATTCGGGAAAGATAATAAACTCTAATGTCATGACAAAGCTTCTGAAGAAATAACAATGAGGCGTAATTGCACAATTATGCTCACTAGAAGTTCCAACATCAAAATAATCTATTTATGTAGATCTCCAAAAAGCCTTGGACAATCATTCCAAGGTGTTTGAAACATCGAGAGGACTCCCACCTATTTGTGATCATTATCATGTTATTCATTTGATTCTAGGAAGTGTTCCTTCAAACATCAGGCCTTATAGATATCCTTATGTCTAAAAGAGTGAAATTGAACGTATGATTGCAGAAATGTTAGAGGCTGGTATAATTCGACCTAGTCAAAGTTATTTCTCTACTCCAGTAGTATTGGTGCACGAGAAGGATGGCTAATGGCGCATGTGTCCAGATTATAGGGAGCTCAATAAGATTAATATTAAAGATAAATTTTCCATTCTCGTGATTGATGAAATATTGGATGAATTACATGGAGCAATTTATTTTACCAAGTTGGATCTCCATTCAGGATATCATCAAATTAGAATGAAGACTGAAGATATTCCGAAAACAGAATTTCGAACTCGTGAGGGTCATTATGAATTTTTGGTCATGCCTTTTGGCATTACCAATGCACCTTCTACATTTCAAGGGTTGATGAATTTCATTTTCAAAACCTTCCTTATAAAATTTGTGCTAGTATTTTTTGATGATATACTAATCTATAGTAGGTCTTGGAAGGATCATGTTCGACATGTTGACATGGTGCTCAAACTATTGCATGAGAAACAATTATATGCAAAAGCATCCAAATGTTTCTTTGGAGTACAAGAGGTGGAATATCTGGTCATATTGTATCTCAAGAGGGTGTTAAGGTAGACCCTAACAAAATTAAAGCCATTAAGGAATGGAAATTCCCCGCAACCATAAAGCAGTTGTGAGGATTTATCGGGTTAACAGGCTATTATCACAAATTTGTTAAGAATTATGGGAGAATAGCAGCACCTCTAACACCATTATTGAAGAAAGATGCATTCTCATGGAATCCTGAAGCAATTAAGGCCTTTCAACATCTTAAAGAGGCAATGTGCCTAGCACCGGTCTTAGCTATGCTAGATTTCACAAAAACCTTTATTGTGGAATGTGATGCCTCGGGAAATGGAATTGGTGTTGTATTAATGCAAGAAGGAAGACCCATTTATTTTGAAAGAAATCCAATCAAAGCAAAGTATTTAAAAAAATCTATTTATGAGAAGGAAATGTTAGCAATACTACATGCACTAAAGAAATGGCGACCTTACCTAATGGGAAGACACTCCAAGGTAAAAAATGATCATGATAGTCTTAAACAGTTTTTGGAACAAAGATTATCTTCAGAAAAGAAACAAAAATGGGTCACAAAGATGTTGGATTATGACTTTGAAATAATCTACAAAAAGGGAAGCTAAATGTTGTTGCAGACGCACTCTCAAGAAAGAATAAAGAGGTGGAAGCATTGCCTTGTGCCATTTCTATTATCCAACCAGATTGGATAACCGAAGCAAGGGATGAATGGAATAAGGATGAAGAAGTGTGGACACTCATTCAAAATTTGCAGCAAGATCCTAGTACATTTGATACATTTAGTTGGAAAAATGATTCCTTGTGGTACAAATATCGCTTATATCTTTGTAAGAGTTCCCAACTAAAATAAAAGATTCTTATGGAATTGCACACTTCTCCTTTAGGAGGTCACTTTGGATTTTTTAAAACTTACCACAAGGTGAAGAAATAATTTTTTTGGGATGGCCTTAAATATTATATTCAAAATTTTGTAGCGGAATGTTTGGTTTTCCAGCAAAATAAAGTTGAGACAATTAAGACCCTAGGTCTTCTACAACCTTTATCCATTGCAAGTCAATGTAGTATCCCAAAATGGGAATGTAGCAATACATGAACACAAATCTGGAATAGCGATGAGAAATAAATCACAAAATGTGTATAAAACACATAGCCATCAATTGAATGTAACAAGAGCAAAAAGGAGCTCTTCTACATCCTCCCAAGTGGGGAAAATGCAGCAATTTAACCCTAAAAACGTTATATTCAGATAATTGCATTATAATAGGGTAAAATAACATTGGGATCCCTTAGCATATGTAATTTGGGACTCTCACACATAAAAATATTCAGAAAAAAATCTATTTTTCTTATTTAAACAGATCTCCTGATCCCGGTATGGCTTAAAAACACTGAAATCCCATGACTTGACTAAACAGAAGTTTTCTGAAGCATGCACAACATATTTTAAAGAGGTTTTCTAATAAATTATGATGAAAACATAATATATAGAGTTTTATTACTCATAACATGAATAAAAATGGAGATCTAGCTCCTTTTACACATCAAAAAGATAACCCAGCAACGGTTTCATGAAAGCTCATGTACAAGATGCAAATATCTGCAGATCTGGATCTGAAATAACGTAGTCTACTGAAGCATTATGTATAAATATCTGAAGAAAAAAAAAATGAAGGAGGATCCTTCTTACAAGTCTTTCTGGGAGAAGGGTTGGCCCTTTCCCTGAGAAAGCAAGACAAGATTGAGGGGATTGACCCTCTCATTGCAACACCGCAAAGAATGACACAATTCCTACAAGAGACTGTGCTATAGGATATGTAAAATACATTGGCCACATGCAAAGATCTTAAATCAGCTCAAATTCCTCCTTACTAGTCTCCCAAAGGAAGGAAGGCTTCCTCCTTTGAAACACAAGCTCCGGAAGTGGTGTTGTGAACCCTCACTGCAACACCCTGCAACACAACGTTATACTGCTACAGAAATAATGTTGTAGCTAAAGGAGGATGCTTGGCCTCAAGCCTGGATGTGAGGAAAATTAGTACAAGCTCCTTCAAGAGGCCTCTCAAGAAAGGAGAAGGATTCCTAAACAAGAAATCCTTGTGCTAAGCAGCACAACAACTCTGCTAAACAGCAAGAGAGTGCAGAATAGTCTAAGCAGACAAATCAAATATCATTCATAAGATGCTTTACCATGGCTACCTTTCCCTCCTTTTATACATGTGAGAGCCTTCTTGCCTTGGGCCCCACTCAATTAGGGTTTCCTCCACCAAGGAATCTTCCTCCCACTATCTTTGGGTTGTCTCAGAAGATGATCTCCAGCTCTTATCCTAGCGCTGTTGACTTGGTAAAACTTGACCTTGTCCACATGAAAAATTCCTTGTTCACACATGAAGGTGTGAAATCTAGCTTTTATGTTGATCCCCTTTCACATTATGAGGTATTTTATTCATATTTTTATTATGCATGGGCCTCCTTAACCATTTATTCATCTCCTAAGTGAAATAAGAAAAATTTAATATTCCAATTTGTTGCATGAAAATTTTGGAATATTACAATCCCCCCCTCCCAAATTTTGCTTGTCCTCAAGCAACTACAAGGATATAGCTGAAGAGTCTCCCTTCCTCCTACTGTAGCATCCACATATGATGAACTCCTCCAAGGAATGAGATGTTGTCTCATCAATGAATCTCCATATTGCCCCTCCCAAGCATGCAAGCTAGCCAAATGGATATCATCATGAATAAGTAAAGTACTCAAGGAGGAAATAAGGTGCTATCTAGAGGTCCTCTCAAGGCATGGAGTCTGAAATGTAATGGGAAACAACCTTACCATGTGGATCCTCCATCCCCAAGAAATCATCCATACAAAATGAGCCACCTCCCAACATGGCAACTCCTGAAAATGCTCCTCCACCTTGAGCTCATGCAATGTAGGTGGGATGAAAATATGAACATGGTAGACATAGGAGCCTACCCCACGCTTTCCTCCTCTCCACTTATGATAAGTGTAGAGTGTATCCTGATCTTGGGCTACAATAATATTTCCCTCAAGTGGCAAAATGAATACTAGATCTCCAAATATATCCTCTCCAACGTTGTGAATCAAGTTGGCCCAAACCATTCCATATGTGATGGATATGAAATCATCACCATATGGTATCCCATCAAATTCATGGCCCACCTCATAAATAAAAAAGTGTTTGGATGTGGTGGCCATATCTCCTCTCATGCTCCCATTAGAACATGCAATGCAGAAAGTGTGGGAATCCTCTTCCCAAAAGGACACATCCAACCCATGTGTCTCTCTCCCAATCATGCTCTCAATAGAAATAAGAACAATATCAGCAAATGAAATCATGATCGGCATCAAAATGAGGGAAATACCAAAGGTTTCATGTGGTGCAGGAAAGTACCAACATTTTCCCAAGTAGTCACATCGCAGTTATCCAAACTGTTGCTTCACAAAATTACATGGCAAGTTGTTTCTTGATACATGGTTAATTATGTATGTCATCATGTCTACCAATGAATAATGAATGGTTGGGTACATTAGCTGAACATACATGAAAGGATAAAACACTTTCCCAAGGCCATATAAAATATGGTTGTCTCCATCATACAATTTGGCTTAATGTTGACCATGGAGCTCAATGAAAAGCTTGCCCTCTTGTGGAGCAATCCACTGAATATGAATGGTAAGAGTATCCAAATATTGTGTTAGAAAATCCATGGATGCAAAAATAATATTCTTACCATGTGTTGAGAGTAAGATGATGCATATGTATGTGAATAATTCCTCCATAGTGGTATGACACACTCCCATGAAGAGGAATGAATCATGTGCTGCATGAAGATCACCCTTCTTATGCTTGGAAATCCAAGTTAAGAAAATCATATCTTTGTAATAGATGTTTCCATCCATTACTTCATCATTCTCACCTCCTCCTTGTCCACCAAGTGCATCAAGTGTGAAGAGATCCTGTGGACACTCCATCAATAACCCCAAGCTCCCAAGTGACAGCGTTGTTGGCCTATGATAATAGGCTCCTGCCAACTCATAGCTCCATTCTTTGACATGATCATTGTCAAAGACATCTCCCATAATGCTGCTACACATAAGAAGTTCCTCCCAAAGTGGAAGTACCTCTTGATCATCTAAGGCCAAGGAGTAGCCCCTTTGCACCGTGATAGTTCCATCTCCTACTCCTGCAACATCATACAAAGTGTGAGAGAAAATCAGCCCTTGCTCTCCCAAGATCAACCAAAGCAAAAAAAGTTTTTGTTGCCTCCTCATACCTCCATCATAAAAATCATGTGGTGAAAACATGGTGATTGATATGAAGAATGTCATATCAACACAATGTTTCCATACTCCTTGCTGCCCAATGATGCAAGCATCCTACCACACATTCTTCCCCCACATACCCTTAGAAAGAGGATGATGACCGAACTCTTTCAAGAGCAGCCAATGCAGCCAAGCCTCCTGCTGCCCAATATCATAGATTTGCAAGTAGCTTTCTAGCTTATTGCTCTCCATCCACATCCATTCATCCACCGGTGGATGTCTCCTACCATTCTCCATCTTGGTACTCCTTAAAAGAAGACTACCATCCTCCCATATCATATTTTTCTTATTGCATTTCATGGGATGTTGAAATGCAACTCCTTGGAGATCTTCTAGATAATACCTCTCATCAGTGTCCCCATTGAATCCACAAATATCCAAATGTGATGAGGGAAAACTTACCTCAAACTGTTGAAGAACCTTGCACTTCATGATGTGTTGAAGTGCACCTCCAATGAGATCTCTCCATGAGACCTTCTCTTCATCAATGGCCTCCCAAAACCAATAAGGTTATGGATCTGCTGCAGGTAGAAGTTTCTCTTTGAGCTGGGGACTGCTCATTGAGAAAGGGTCATCTAGAAAGGAGAAAGTGTTCCTCACTTCAAAATGTCTACCATCTATCAGTTCTTCCTCCATTGCTTCATGAATGAAGCTGAAATTTGAATTCCCCCATAAGAATGGGTCATATTTTCATCATCACCACTCTTGTACAGTGCAGTGCAATTATGTTGCTCTAAATCAGCAGTATGCAAAGATGTAGATCCCTCCATAATATTTTTTGAAATGACAAGAGATGGAAACTTAAGCATACCTTGGTGAAATTTGGAATTTTCTTGTAGGGCTGCAAGAGTTTCTTCCTCATATGTGTTGGCTTCCCAAACTGTTGAAGATGAAGGCTGATCCTCCATGGTTACAACAACGCTGGTACATGCCTCTTCTACTGGTGGTGAGGGCTTCTCCCTCCTTTTTCCAAATCTCCTAATCATCCTTTGAGAAAACTCAGCAAGAGTAGACACTCTGGCATTGCTCAAATGGCTAAACCACCAAGTGTTTGCTTCACCTTCAAAGTGCAACGCTACAATTTCTATAGCCTCTATCTCTACTACTGGATGTAGTAGGAAGAAATCCTCTAGATTAATCACCCAAGCCTTTGCTGCACATGTGAGTGATCCATCAAAAGTGGACAATAGAAATCTATTGCCTCTCATCATCCCATAGCTGTAGGGTCTTCTTTCTTCCTCTAGCTGAATGAACTGTGGTAAAGCTAGAGTCTCCTTGAAGTCTCTAGGTTTAGATTTGTATTCAGCAAGGTATTCACTTATAATTTCAGATTCCAAGTGTTCTTCATGCTTCATGTCTTATCCTCTTTGAGAATAGGAAGTGCATTGCCCTTCCTCTTCTTAAAACCCTCTATGAGTTTCCTTGCATTTCTTCATCTGCTTAACCTCCTTGGGGAGGTTATTCCCGGATCTGAAAAGTGATGAGATCAAGCTCATTCTCTTCATCATTCTGATCTACTTCTTTGTCTTTTTATAGCATAATGGCTGAAACTCACAGGCTAAGCCAAGACTATTGTTTGATACCACTGTAGTATCCCAAAACGGGAATGCAGTAATACCTTAACACAAATCTGGAATGGAAATGAGAAATAACTCTCAAAATGTGTATAAAACACATAGCCATCAATTGAATGTAATAGTAGCAAAAAGGAGCTCTTCTACATCCTCCCAAGTGGGAAAAATGTAGCAATTAGACCCTAAAAACGTTATATTCAGAAAATTGTGTTATAATAGGGGAAAATAACACTGGGATCCCTTAGAATATGTAATTTGGGACTCACACCCAGAAAATATTCATAAAAAAATATCTTTTGCTTATTTAAACAGATCTCCCGGTCCCAGTATGGCTTAAAAACATTGAAATCCCATGACATGACTAAACAGAAGTTTTCTGAAGCATGCACAGTGTCTTTCAAAGAGGTTTTATAATAAAACATGATGAAAACATTAGATATATAGTTTTATTTCTCAGAACATGAAGAAAAATGGAGATATAGCTCCTTTTACACATCAGAAAGATAACCCGACAAGGGTTCCATGAAAGCTCATGTACAAGATTCACATATATGAAGATATGGATCTGAAATAATGCACTCTACTAAAGCACTATGTATAAATAGTTGAAGAATAAAAAAATGAAGGAGGATCCTTCTTACAAGTCTTTTTGGGAGAAGGGTTGGCCCTTTCCCTGAGAAAGTAAGACAAGATTGAGGGGATTGACCCTCTCACTGCAACACTGCAAATAATGATGCAGTTCCTGCAAGGGATTGCACTGTAGGAGATGTAAAATACATTGGCCACATGCCAAGATCTTAAATCAGCTCAAATTCCTCCTTACTGGTCTCCCAAAGGAAGGAAGTCTTCCTCCTTTGAAACACAAGCTCCAGAAGTGGTGTTGTGAACCCTCACTGCAACACCCTGCAACACAATGTTATACTGCTGCAGAAATAAAGTTGTAGACGAAGGAGGATGCTTGGCCTCAAGCCAGGATGTGATGAAAATCAGTACAATCTCCTTCAAGAGGCCTCTTAAGAAAGGATAAGGATTCCTAAACATGAAATCCTTATGCTAAGCAGCACAGCAACTTTGTTAAACAGCAAGAGAATGTAGAATAGTCTAAGCAGACAAATCAAATATCATTCATAAGATGCTTTACCATGGCTACCTTGCCCTCCTTTTATACATGTGTGAGCCTTCTTTCCTTGGGCCCCACTCAATTAGGGTTTCCTCCACCAAGGAATATTCCTCCCACTATCTTTGCGTTGTCTCACAAGATGATCTCCACCTCCTATCCCAGGGCTATTGACTTGGTCAAACTTGACCTTGACCACATGCAAAAGTCCCTGTTCACACATGAAGGTGTGAAATATAGCTTTTATGTTGATCCCCTTTCACATTATGAGGGATTTTATTCAGATTTTTATTATGCATGGGCCTCCTTACCCATTTATTCATCTCCTAAGTGAAATAAGAAAAATTTAATATTCCAATTTTTTGCATGCAAATTTTGGATGGTTACAGTCAACGTTGGGAAGATATTTCAATGGATTTTATCACAGGTTTACCCAAGTCTGAAGGAAAGAGTGTCATCATGGTGGTAGTTGATAGACTTACCAAGTATGCACACTTATGTGCATTATCTCATCCATTTAAATCAAGTACAGTTGCTACTACATTTATGGACACAATTCAAAAGCTACATGGAAACCCAAAGATTATTGTGAGTGATAGAGATCCCATTTTTACTGGAAATTTTTGGACGGAGTTATTTTCTTGTTTGGGTACTAAAATAGCTCATATCTCATGTTATCATCCTCAATATGATGGTCAAACTGAGATAGTGAATAAATGTTTGGAAGAATATCTTCATTTTTTGTAACTGATAAACAAACAAAATGGGTCAAGTGGTTACCTCTCGCTAAATGGTGGTATAACACTTCCTTCGAAACTGCAACAAAAATGACACCATTTATGGCACTTTATGGATATCATCCACCGTCCGTCACATCATATTTAAGAGAAAATTCTAAGGTTCAAGCAGTGAAAGATCACATTGAGCATCAATAAGAAGTTCTCCAACTCTTAAAGGATAACCTAAATTTGGAACAAAATCAAATGAAACAACATGCAGATCAACATCGCAACGAGAGAAGTTTTGATGTAGCAGACTGGGTATTTTTATGGATACAACCATACAAAAAAATGTCCCTCAAGAAAGCTAATAAGGATAATAAATTATCGCCAAAGTACTATGGTCCTTACAATGTAGTCCTTACAATGTGTCGCAAAAGATTGGTACTATGGCATACACATTGGATCTTCCCCGTCTTCTGTAGTGCATCCGCCCATACAAGCTTCTGCTTAAATAAGGTTATAAAAAAGAGAAAATCTTCTAGTTCAAACAATATTTCCAGAACTTGATGAGGAAGGAAAATCATATTGGAACCTGAAGCGGTCACAGAAACAAGCACTCGACAACTACGGAATCGATCAATTTCAGAGTATCTCATCAAGTGGAAGAACTTACCCACTGAAGATTCTACATGGGAGGATGAGAATTTTATACAGAAGCACCCAGAGCTACTCAAGCATTGAGGACAACACTTTTTTGAAGGAGAGGGGCATGTTAGGTCCCTATATTACTAGTTTAGTCCCTTATTTTTATTAATGTAGCCCCCTTATTGTTATTGTTGTACCCCTGTAACCCCAATATTGTTATTATTGTGCCCTTACATTATTATTGTTAGGCTGGCTAGGATTATATTGTGGCCCCATGGACTCCTATATATAGAAGGAGGTTTTGGTCAATTGTAGCATCCAATAATTGTTCATTTATGTAATGTATTGGAGGTTTCCCCCTCTAAGTGGTTGATTTATAAAGCGTTGATCTCTCTTCTCTTCGATTTTTGGAGCTGGTTTCATAACAATAAATCTTGCAATGGAAATAAATAGAGCAGATCTGCATATCTGCAATGGTATGAAACCCAAGATACAACTAATCACTAAAAAAAATTGTCCAATCCTAGATCTGAGTCCAAGACACTGTCTAAGCTAACTATAAACATCTGCTAGAGCACTGGTGGTTGGATCAAGCTCGAATCTAGCCAGAAATTCTTAGCCGCAACCTCAAGTCATTGTGCTCGCGGTTGTAGCTTTCGTGGTCGCTACCAGGGCACTTTGTGCCTGCAGTTGAGGGAGAGTGCATCCCCAAAACAACCTTTTGGGCCCTAGACGCACCCATAGCTCTCCATGCCTACGCCTATGGGTCCCTGGCTGCGGGCATAACACATTTTGCCCATGGATATGGCCCAAATTAGCTCAATCTGGCCCTAAGGCCCTATTCGCGACCTTCACACTATCTACCCACGGCTATGGCAGCTTGGCCGCTACCTATCCATGTTGTATCTATGGATCTGGCCCAAATTTTTGCAGTTTTGTGCCCATGGCTATGGCTCAGAATCCCTAATTCAGAGTGAGCCTCTCACTTATGATCCTTAACCTTTCACGAGCTTCTTTTATCGAACTTGTGCGAGCCAAGAAAAAATAAATGAACCAAGACAATGGATTCAAATAAAATATTGCTTGAGCAAGTGTGTGTGAATGAGGTTGAGATCGCCTCTATTTATATCTTTTGTGTGGGTATTCTTTGGGTTAAGGCCAGCTTAACTAATTCCACTTGAGGTTAGGCTGACCCATTCCATTTCACTTTAATAAATAAAAAAATTCATAATTTAACTATCGTTTAATCGATTGGGGCAATCTATAGGTCGATTTTGGTCCTCTCGAAAAGAGGAATCTAATGCAATTATAATCTTGACCATTTGAGGTTTCCATAGAGGAATTTTACCACAATTGCATAATTTTAACATGTCATCACCCGATAGCGCTCATATGCATGAATGCCCTCCAAGATATCACATGCACGGAGATCCTTGGAGTACTCCACTAATAATTGTGACTTCCAGTCATGGCTAATTCTCATGAGTGAAATCCCTGCAGGTCTCTTAGATAGTGCATCTGTTAACACATTGTGCTTTCCTTGGACATACTCAATATCAAAATTGTAAGCATGCACCTTGCTGACCCATCTTTATTATTTGTCATTGAGGCCTTTTTTCCCCATGAAGTGGTGAAGACTATTGTGATCTGTCTTCACCCTAATCTATTCCCCACCAAATACTATCTTAACTTTTCCAATGCATGCATAATGCTCAACATATCCTTGTCGTATATGGAATACGACCTCTCATGGGGTAAGAGATTCTTTCTATAGAAATAAATGGGGTGCTCCTCTTGGGACAAGACAACTTTGATCCCCTCACTCGATGCATCACACTAAAAAATGAAAGACTGTGTGAAATCTGGAAGTTCCAAAACCAGATAACTTCTCATCACCTCCTTGAGGTGATCGAAGGCTGCCTGAGCTCCATATGTCCATGCAAAATCCCCCTTCTTGGTCAAATCTATGAGGGGTGTTTCCAACTGCGAGAATCCCTTGAAGAACTTCCTATACTAAGTGAAAATGCCCAGAAATCCCCTCGCACTATCACATCTCTACACTCTGGCCAATCCCGAATGGCCCTGATCTTCTCCTTGTGCACCTTGACCCCATCTACGCCAATAATGTGTCCCAAGTACAACATCTCTGTCATCCCAAACTCACACTTGGAAAATTTGGCATAGAACTGTTGCTCCTTCAGAAAACGCACCACTGTCTCTAATTTTTGCAGGTGTTGCTCCCATATCCTGTTGTATATCAAGATGTATTCGAAAAAAACCAATACAAACCTCCTCAAATTCCCCCTAAACACATGGTTCATGCGTGACTAGAATGTGGTCGGGACGTTGGTCAATCCAAAAGGCATGACCAGGAACTAAAAATTCCCATAGTGACATCTGAAAGCTTTCTTCGGGATGTATTGATCCCTCACCCAGATTTGATGATATCCTGAACGCAAATCAATATTAGAGAAGAACTTGGCTCCTCTAAGCTCATCCATCAACTCATCAATGTGTAGTATGTGATACATGTTCTTCATTGTCTTCATGTTGAGCGCTCTATAGTAAATATGCATGCGCAGAGACCCATCCTTCTTCTTCACCAACACAACTGAAGAAGCGAAGGGACTGGAACTCAACCTAATATGGCCCAATTCCATAAGCTCTCTGATGACCCTCTCAAACTCATCCTTATAGGATTTTGGATGCTTATAGGGAGTAGTAATGACAACCTACACACTAGGCTCCATCTCTATGGTATGCTCAAATCCTCTATCTCGTGGTTGTCCCAGTGGTAAATCTCCAAAAATTCCTGCATATCTATCCAACACATCCTATATGTCTGTTGGTGGAGGCTTGGTCTGTCCCCTAGCCTTTGAAATCCTCAACTCCACTACACACGCTATGTCCCTGTGCCTTAAGTTAGCCTCCATATGATGAGATGAGACTATCTTTCTGGGATATGAATGCATACCCTGAAGAACTACTAGCTTACCATCTGGTTTGGTAAACACCATCATGAGTTTCCTCCAATTGGTGGTAACTCTGCCAAGGTAATATAACCATTGGACACCCAATACCACATTGGTGTCTGGTACATCCACCAAAAAGATGTGATATTTCATTATATAGTTCCCCATGGATACTGTCAAAGCAGGAACATATCGACTGCACTACATAGTCCTGTCTCCTGGAACTAGTACTGAAAATCCCTTGAACACCGCAATGGTGATGCCTCTCCTCTGGACCAATTGAACATCATTAAAATTGTGGTTTGCCCCATTGTCTACCAATACTGAGACACACTGCCCCTCCACTATGCCCCTGATCCTTATATTCAGAAATTTGGGAATCCCGCACAAGGATGCAAGGACTCCCCTGGATGGTGTAAAAGATAGTCTTCCTCTTGGAGGTGGTTGTGATGGAGCTCTCTTTGATGGCCTCTTGTTGTCTCCTCCCTCAAACTCCAACTCAAACTCATCCTCATGATCATTGTCTAAGAAAACCTCAATATAGTGGGTTTTTCCCACTTTTCACCGATGGCCTGGTGCCCATGGCTCCAAACATGTGAAACATAGTTTCCTCCTCCTAAGGTCTCTCCTAGTCTCATCATCCAACTGTCCTCTCCTTGGAGATTCTCTCTGCGCTGGTGTGGGTCTAGTGTCATCCCATTTCTGAGGGTAGGGAGTGTGTGATGGAAAATGTGCTCTTGTCTTGGGGATGGCCCCATGCATATCCCCCATACAAGACACAACCTCCAATAAAGTGGAAGTTTTGTGTGACTCCACTAGTCCATGCAATGGCTCCGCCAAAATCTCTACAAAATGTACACCCTCCGAGCATCTGAAAAATCTTGCACCATAACTGAAACATGCAGGAACTTCGTAATATAGTGCTCAGGGTGTCATATCTTCCTAAGCTAGGTCATCTCCTTGAAGTGAGCCTCTGTATCCCCTAGATCAAAACGCTCAACTACTCTTCATGTGAGTTCCTCATAGGAAGTCATGTTAGCATGCCCCAAAGTGGACAAGCCATGAAACCACCCATCATGTGCCTCTCCCTCTAGATGCAAATAGTGCATTTTAATGGCCTTTGTCTCGGTCATCTTTTTGAGTTGGAAATATGTATCCAACTTCTCCACCGAAGCATGAGCTGTGCACTTGGTAGTGCCATCATATGAGCAGAAAAACATCCTCCCAATGGTACAATGAAACTCATAACACTGCATCCCTTGACCTCCATGGCCCCTTCCTCTCTCATTCTACTTGAGCTAGTAATATTCTTTGAAGGGTAGTGTTTGTTTGGATTCCTCTTCCATGGACCGCCAAATTCTGAAATATTCCTCTTCATCAAGCCCAACTTGTTCCACCATAACTATGGGTATGAAATAGGGTAGTGTTGCTTTATTTGGCCCACTAGAAGATGATGGTTGCACAACATGTTGATCATACCACTGAGTTGCATTGGAATTCTCTCCAAATAAAAAAAATTGGGTGCTTTGTTCCCGATTTTGCATCTTGATCTCATTAAGCATGTCTTTATGCCCCTTATCCAAATCATTGATGGCCTTCAGAAGGCTGTCAAAGACCATCTCCACCTTCCCCTTGGGTTCTCCCATGTCTTCTACTAATACCTCCTTCCCTTGATCCTTAGTGTCTGGAGTAATTTCCAACTCCCTCTCCTTGCTTCGATACCTCTACTTTCCGTAAGTGATATATTATCTATTTCCTTCTCTCAAAAAATAATTTTCCCCCACAATTGAGCCAAGATTTAGGATCTGATAGCAATGTAATATTTCAAAATAGGAAAAACAATGCTAATACAGAAAACCATAAATTTACACCATGGAAAATTCAAAACATTGTAGTAATTATTCATAACCATATGAAATCCGGAAACAGTTGAGCCATTTTATTATGAAATGCGCAAGAGTAAAAATATATTGAAAAATGCACCTGGGATTGCCTTTTTGGCAAGTTGAACAAAGCCCATATGAATCCATAAACCCAGAAAAATTTCCTAGTGATGCTCTGCGTTGTCCCAAGGAATCTACACTAGCTGTTGCAATGGGATGGTCGTAAACCCCACTTCCAGTGCTTGGAAAAATCTCCAAAATTACTCTTTGACTCCTCAACCCAATCCGACCAAAACCCATAAATGGTTTGGCCTGATCCTCACCCCCAATAGGCCCTACACTCTCCCAGTAGCTACTAAATAGGTTTTCTATAGAATCATCAGCGAAATACTCAGTAGCCCTCTAAGTATGTAGCAAATAACCCTACGCACTTCCTTTATCTCTCTCAGCCAAACAATGGCTCAAATTTCCGAGGCACTCTCCCACAAATATGCCTAGCTCTCCTCCTCTATGCTAGCCCAGTGATGCCACACTGCTCTAGAAATAGGCTATCAATATCATCCTCTGAGGTTTCCCTATAGCTTATAAAGCTAATGAATATAGGTTTGCCTATAGCTTTCGCAAGCTAATGAACCTTTCTCGATTCAAACAACCAGCAAAAATAACATAAGAATAAAACTGCGTCCTCCAGAAATACTCACTACTATGAAACTAAATGCAGATGTTGAAGGTATAACAATGAATCTCTCTCAGTTGATAATGGAAACCAATATAGGGTGGCACTCGAAGTCCCCCAAATAATGGTTGATTTCTCCACTCGGAAAAATCGTGCTAAACAACAAGTAACCCAGCTAAGCAGCTCAAGCAAATGTGATCAAAATTGATAATCCAATAATGTCAAATGAAGTGAGCTTTATTCCTTTTATAATATTTGTTGGGCCTTTTTCTTGCCTTTTCCCTCCATACCCTTTTTACACTCATGCTTTTCAAACCAGGTATTAAGGGTATCTGTATTTCATGAGTGGGTGGTACCTATTCACCACAAATAAAATAAATAAACATAAAATTACTAACTTCTAACTCCTAAGTCTTCTAAAGTAAAATCAAATGGGCCACAACATCACCAAAATTGGCCCTCACTACATGAAAATAAATCTTGTGAAAAAATCATTTAGGAAGGGACATTACACTACCAAAAAAGGTATAATCACTGTTATATCCTGCACATCATGCTATTGTCCTTTGAACCCCAAGCAGTTAATCAATGAAAATCATAAAAGTCAAAAGGCATATAAATAAGGTTAGAAAAATCAAGGTCAGGGCACCTCATGTACCACGACTGCTCCCTCCTACACATTATACACCGAGGTGCGGGCTTCCCTTTCTCTAGCTACCCTTGTGCCCTAATATGTGGCCCAGGATTTCCCCTCATTTCCTATTCCATTTCACCTCTTTGTCGCATGCCACCACCATTTGAGGGATTTACCTTGGAAATATTATCCCCTCTAAAGGTAGAAACCACCGAATAAGGTACTTGGCTAACCCCCTTTGGATATTGGAGACATTAGCATATGCCAAATCCCACTATGGAAGGGAATGAAATTATGAAGTGTTCACTTATTTTCCATGGGTTTTAAGCTCTTTTACATGATTACTTTATGACTTGTTGTACTAGAAGGCTAAGGGACACATTGGATCTTATGCAGGATTGCATATGGTGTTGATTTGAGTTTGGTCTCCCTATACGAGTTCCTAACCTTCCATAGGGCTACATTGGTACATATAGGGTGTGTGTAGAGAGCCATCAGCCTCCATAGCAATAGAAAACTCCATGGATCCCCAAAGATGTTCATATATTGCTAAATATTCACCTTCTGGATGAGGAAGATGCATTTGGTACACTATGCCCAACTGTCCCCACAGGTGAATCACACACTTAGCAGGTGTTCCAGGACTTCTATGATGAAATGGAAGCATTAATTCCATCATCTGAGCCCTTACAGATGGTCTACAGGCATATTCAACTCATATGGAGACCCATGAGGTCATTGGTGTGCCCCCACACCCACTAGCAGCACCACATGGTTATTATTTGGAGAACAAGGGGCCACCCCCTTGTCCATCACTTTTGAGGATTTTATTCATCATTTTGGCACTCATGGACATAATCAAGCCTCTTGGAGGGCCCTACGACATGCATAGATTATATTTGACCTCCAAAGACTGAAAGGGAGAAGGGGTTGGCTTACATTCTTCCATGTGAAAGTGGTGTAGAAGATCACATGCGTACTTGGACTGAGAGAGGGTAATGCCTTCCTTGGATTGCAAGACTTGAAGACCAAGGAAATAATGCAAGTTTCCTAAGTTTGTCATTTCAAACTTCTTTTTGAGGCTATACTTCACATGGTTTATATGGTTGGGATCACTACCAGTAAGGATAAGATCATCAACACAAAGAACAAGGATGGTGAAGGACTTACCCACTTTCTTGGTGTAGACAGTGTTGTCAGAATGACACCTAGAAAAGCCATTATCTAAGAGAAATCTATCCATTTTGGCATACTAAGCCCGAGGAGCTTGTTTGAGACCATAGAGAGACTTCCTAAGGTGACAAACAAGGCTGGAGTCTTTTTGGATAAAGCCAGGGGGTTGTTCCATGTAGATTTCTTCATGCAAATCTCCATGTAAGAAGGCGGATTTAACATCCATCTGATGGACTTCCCATTTAAAGGAGGTAGCAAGGGAAAGAACAAGGCGGATAGAATTCATTTTGGCAACAGGGGAGAAGGTTTCAGTATAGTCAATGCCTTCAACTTGTGAAAATCCTTTAGTGACAAGACGAGATTTATGTCTATCCACTTTTCCATCTGGTCCAAACTTTGTTTTGTAAACCCATTTGCATCTGACAAGTTTTATTCCTTTTGGAAGAGGAACAAGATCCCAAGTATCATTCACCAATAAGGAGCGATATTCTTCATTCATAGCTTCATCCCAATCTGGATGACCAAAGGCTTCTTCAAAGGTTTCTGGATCAATTTTTTCTGGAAATTGAGCCAATAAGGAAGAGGCTATTTCAAACTGAGAACGTGTATGTCGTCAATCGGCAGGGTCACCTGCAAGAGAACCTGCTGCATCCCGAGTAAAGCGGACCCATCTTGGAAGCGGTGGAGTATAAGGAACAATTTCAAGAGGTGGAGGAGGATTCTCATCCTCAATGTCATCATCTGAACTAGAAGGAATGTTATTAAAAATAGAAGAGAGAGAGAAAGGTGGCACATATGACGAATCAGGCTCGCATGCCAAAGGTGGCACACCTGCCGAACTAGTCTTGCAGGCCGATACATTTTCATCAAATTTTACATCTCTTCTAATGATTATATTTTTGGATTTTGGTTGAAGAAGTCTATATCCTTTGACATCTTCAGAATATCCAACAAAAATGCATTTTTCACTCTTAGGTTCTAAGGCTTTATGTTTCGCATCTGGAATATGGGCCCAAGAATCACTTCCAAAAACACGAAAGTGACTTACATCTGGTTTGATTGAGCTCCAAGCTTCTTCTGGAGTTATATTCTTTAAAACCTTAGTAGGAGTGCGATTTACTATGTAATTTGCACATTTAATGGCTTCTGCATAAAAATTGAGACCAAGTCCTTTAGATTGAAGCATACAATTAGCCATTTCTTTTAAGGTGCAATTCTTCCTTTCAGCTACACCATTTTGTTGTGGAGTATATGGAACGATATGTTGCAATTGAATGCCATGCTCAGTGCAGAAGTTGATAAATTTGTTTAACATATTCTCCTCCATTGTCTGATCTTAACTTAAGAATTTGATGTCCAGATTGTTTCTCAACAAAGGCCTTAAAGGCCAAGAACATGTTAAAAACTTCACTCTTGAGTTTTAAGAAGTATACCCAAGTGCGTCTGGAAAAATCATCAATAAAAGTTAAGTACTTGCAACCATAGAAAGAAACAACAGGAAGTGAACCGCATAAATCAATGTGCACAAGCTGCAAAGGGTTTGAATCGTGCCAAGAGGCACGTTTTTCAAAACTATCCCAATGATGTTTTCCAAGTACACATCTGGAGCAAACACCATCTTGGCAAGATACCATGGGAAGACCTGTAACCATATTTTCCTTACATAGAGTTTGAAGAGAGTGATATTTTAAGTGACCAAATCGCTCATGCCAAAGTTTGCTCACTTCATCATTATGAGCAAAAAAAATGGAGGGAAGACATGATGACCCAAAGTTGTCAAACTTATACTTTACCTAACTCCACACTAGACTAAGTTATTCTTAACATTTCCCATGTGTCGGAATATCCTAACATCCCCCCTTAAGAACAACTTGGGATAGGATTGAAGGATTTACAAAGGTGACACAAAAGGAGCCTATTTCCTATGTGTCGAAATATCCTAACATCGCCCCTTAAGAAGAAATTGGGATAGGATTGAAGGATTTACAAAAGTGACACAATAGGAGAAGGAAGGAGGCATTAGAGCCTAGAGGGTAGTACCTAATAGTATCAATTCAACATATTTGGGTGAAAATTATTGTTTTATCCTTCCCCATCACCTTGGCCAGGTTAAGAAGATCATTGGTTTTCAAAATCCATCTCGTAACCTGGGTTGGGTCCACTTGGACTCGTGTGGTCCCATTCTTCACCAAAGTCTATTTATCAAGGACTACTCGAGAATCCAAGTTCCTATGGGATTTTAGTAATTGATAACCTCCCTTATAGGTCATATTCTTCTAACTCAACCGTCCAATCCTCATCCCCTCTCCTTAGAAAATCAAGTCCCTTTCTTAAAGAGAAAGCAAGCTCTATCCTTCATTTTATCTTAGGGAAAGGTCTAATGGGCCACTTCCCTTATATTTTTTGATATATCCCTTATAAGTGGCTTCCCAAATCATCAGGTCTCCTCCCATCGGTGAAAGTCCGTAAAGATCAAGGAGCCCTAGTTGTGGTGACAGTGGGCTAAGTCTCCATCGTTGCCCTTAACCTAGTAGTTGCCCTCTTAAGAACCCCTTTAATGTCCCCTGCTAGTTTGACTGGTAACATGCCTAAAAGAAGAAATTTGACGTAGTAGGAGACCTATATATAAGAGAGACTTTGACCTCACTTGAAGCACTCACTTACTTCACACAAGTTTGATCAAGAAATAGTAAAAGGTGTAAAGAAAATAAGAGTGGAATCTTTGGACTTTTTTTGGGCTACTACTCTTCACACATGCGAAGGAACTAGGTCAATTATTGCAGTAGCAAAGACCAAGTTGTAGAAGTCAAGTTATGGCATCAAGAAGTACACTTTGCATGTCGAGTTCTCTAGGAGAGAGAATCAACTCAAGTGAAGAGTAAAGGAGGAATAATTTACCATAATTTTCTCACGTGCAAGATCTAGGGTTTTTATAGATGAAACTACTTGAGGTCGAATTTGCAGAAGAATTTACTAGGAGGTCAATGTTGCAGAAGAATTTCCCAGAGAGGTCAAAGTTGCAGAAGAATCGCTAGGGAGACAAAGTTGTAGAAATTTAAAGGTTTGACCTGGTCTTGGAGGGATCTTGGTAAAGGGTCATAGGTCTTGGAATTTGTCAATTGAATTTCTATAAGAAGAGAATAATTTTTGTGGGTTTTCATCTCAAGTTGAGAGGTTTTGGCCCTGGATCATGGCCTATATCTTGCGTCCTCTTGTCTCATTGTTATTTATGGTTGGTATTTGTTTGATGAAAATAACACTAAATATAATCAAGTGAAATAACAAGCTAATTAAGTAAAAATACATCACAAGAAGTTACGAAAGAAAGAGAAATCACCTAACTTGATACCCCTAGATTTCTCAACAGACGAAGCATGTAGTATAGGAGAAGACACTTATTCGGTATTTGAGTTGGAAAAGTCATGAATAAGGTCCTCATCATGACTATTTTTCTACCTAGTCATTGTAGGAAGAGTGCTTTCATAAACACTCATTGGGTTAAGAGGAGTACCAATTTCATAATGTGGAGGAGAAAGATCTATTAAAATATATTGGGGATCATCTATAAGAGAATAATTTATAACAGTCTGAGAAGGATCTTGGCAAACTATGAGAAGGATCTTCATCAAAGATAGCATCTCTAAATTCAATTGTGTTGGGAGGGGAAGGATCATATAGGCAATATTCCTTGGAAACTTTTTTGTGGTACACCAAAATGTAGCAATAATTCTTAGATTTCGATCTATTTCACTTTTCACTAGGAATATGAACCCTTACACTTGATCAAAAAATTCTAAAATGTGAAACTAATTATTTGCTTATGTACCATTTCTCATATGGAACCATACCTTCAGCAACACAAATAGGTGTGAAATTGATGATGTCGACCACATAAACAATAGAATCTCTCCAATTTTTAAGCTCCATTTGCCTGAAGGGAAACATGCATTAATTCACCCCCATAACAACTCTATTCTTTGATTCAACTATTCCATTTTGTTGCAGAGCGGAGGGAACATTTCTCTTTCAAGAGAAGCCATGAAAAATGTTTTGAAATCATTGTTGGTATATTATCCTCCACCATTAGTGCCAATACACTTAATACTTTTCCTACTTTGATTTTCCACTAATGATTTAAAATTTTGAATTTCCCAAAAACTCCATCCTTGGATTGAATGGTGTATATCTAAGTCACATGACATGAGGAGACATGACACGGAGGACATGTAAATACAAGTATTCAACATGATACACGACCACCCCAAAAATAGGACACAGGTGACATGTTATATTATATATATATATATTGTGTCTAATATATAGTTCTAAGAAATTAGAACATCTATAGATATGAATCATGATGATATCTCTTTAGTAATTTACTAATTTGGTATTTACAATTTTACAATTTTAGAACTATTTCGTTTATTAATTTACTAAATCAATGATGTTCACAGATCAATGTTCATTTTTCATGTTATTAACAATCGTTCAAGCGCAAATCAATCTTGAATATTATGTATATGGTTGTTTCATACATACATCTGTGTATATTTTTAATTTTTTATACATACATCTGTGTAAAATTTAAATGCACTATGATTATCCTTTCAATCATAAAAACGAATATTGATCATTGTTGTAACATAAACGCATACTTGGAGCTATGAAAATTTAAAAGGGAGAAAATTTATAGTTCATGTCTATATTTCAGGAAACATATGCTCAAGTGGAGCCAATCCATCACTATAGATGCTACCGGTTATGGAAAATCAGGGTGTCGAGCACCAAAAATTTTAGAGCCAACAATCACTTGAAGGTGGTTGTTATAATTTATTAAATTATTAGTTTACCTGTTTGAGCAATCTCCTTGTAGGTTGTAGCACTACAAGCTGCCACTGCCAAACGTTAATGTGAACCCACGGCCTGCAATTCAGTATGTAGTGTCCATATTTGTTTTACTGTGTGAAAAGCAACCCACAAATCCCTTCATCTTCCTATGAATCGATGATAGTCGCACGCTCAGCAGTATTCCTTTGTAATATCCCTAATTTTTTTAGCATGAGAATTTGGCCTAATTTTGGTGATATTAAGTAAAGGGGAAAATATTATTTTTGAGAAAGGTGGCAAGTATTATTTTATTAGAGATTGGCGACAAATTATTATTTTATTAAAATGGATTCAAAAGTCACTTAGTGGAAAATGGCCCCCACCAATAAAATAATAATTAAAAAATGAGTCTAGAAGCATGGGGAGAAATTATAAGAGGATGGACTCATTTGCTAATAATATTTTGACTATTAAATTTCACCTTTAATCTTCTCTTGGGGTTGTTTAGCACAAGAAGAAAAGTGTTGTTTAGCACTAGGAACTCCAAGCAGAATTCCACCTCTACCTTCAGTGAACTTCGAGTGTCAACCTAGGGGAGTAAGAAGGAGCCCATCTCCGGGCTTCTCTAGGAGCTACATTTCATACTATTTCCAGTTGGAGTGTGCTTCTCTTAGGGCATAGAAGGAAATTTGAAGGGCCCGATAAAATCTAGTAGACAATGGAGTTTTTTCCGAAGAATTATCCATAAGGAGGACAAGTTTTTCCTTGGGGATTTTCAAGGCCGAGAGTGCTACATTTTGGAGGACCAAATTTATCTATTTAAGCCTACGTAGGGGTTTATTGGAAGCTTTTGTGCACTTGCTGTTAGGCCCCTATATCACTAGTATAGTTCCTTATTATTGTTAGTGTAACCCCTTTATTATTATTATTGTACCCTTGTAACCCACATTTTGTTATTATTGTGCCCTTAAATTATTATTGTTAGGTCGGCTAGGATTACATTGTGGCCCACTAGGATTACATTATGGCCCCATGGACTCCTATATATAGAAAGGAGGTTTTTTAAATGGTATCATCCAAGAATTGTTCATTTATGTAATGTATTGGAGGTTGCCCCCTCGAAGTGGCGTATTTCTAAGGCGTTGATATATTTTTTCTTCTATTTTTGGAGCTGGTTACACAACATTTGGTATCGTAGTTTGGATTCTGTGTTTTCACTTTCTCCAAACAGTCATCGTGGCAATTTGCGCGATAACTTTGTTTCTCGATGTTCTCGTAAGCTGAAATTTTTAGGGTACGGCTTCAAATTCTCGAGGAACATTGTCTAAAAATTTGTGAGTCTGTTCGCAATATTTTCGAGCATATTCAGGTGGAAGTTGTGGTCTTTTTTCGTGTCCCTAAACAGGTCATCGTGGTATTTTCGCTATAACTTTTTTTCTACGAATGTTCAAAATATGAAATTTGTATGGTGTGAAGCTGAAATCCTGAGGAAATTCGTCAAAAAATTTCAGAGCTTGGTTCGCAATATTTTTGGAGATATGATCTGTGGAAGGTAGTGCTTTTTCAGGCTCCTGAATTTCATCTCAAAGAGGTGATCATGGGAAAAGTTCAATAACTCTCTCTCTGAATATTGGATTGGAGTGCCGTCAAAAGTGGTCACAAGTACACGGCCTGTAGTTTCTTCGCTATCAATTTCAGAGACAAAGGACAAAACAGTGACACGTGGCAAGTCGTACAAATTCGCTCTACTGAACCAGTCCAGAATTAGGTCATTGTGGGAGATTGGAAACAACTTTGTCTTGGAGCATCAAAATCAAGTCAGACCTGTGGAATTTGAAAGAAGCTTCAGAGGGCTACTACAGGGCTGAATTTCAGATATCGAAGATTTTCAAGCACAGAGATAATACAATTTCAATATCGAGCTCCTCAAAGCTAGTAAAAGGTGTGTATTTTTTCTTCTCTAGCGATAATAATAAGTCCATGGGTTCATATGAGGATGCTTCTAGCGAGCATGAGCAGTCATGTGGAGTTGATGACAGTAGGCCGGATTTTTCTTCCACCGTGCAGGGTGAGCAGTCAGGGGATTCGTTCGATGGGAGATATTCAGGATGATGAATCACTTGTGATGATTTAGTCAGAGTAACATAAGGGTTGAGCATGAGTCAACTGAGGAGGAGGCTATGCATATCATGCATGATAATCCATTGGGGGAGAGTTAGATGGAGGCTCAAATTGAGTCAGTGGTGGATGTGCAACTAACCTTGGGGTCAGCCATTGAGGAGGAGCGGACAGATGCACGGACATCTAGTACGGTGATAGTAGTTTCAGATACTCATCTTCAAGATATGTTGGATGTTGATGGGATAGTTTTGCGAGAGGCTATTATATAGCAGGAGTATGAAATTTCTGATCAGGAGAGGGAGGAGTTGTTGGAGATGGTGGTGCATCCATCTTCGGGCCGACCCATTGATGAGGTGTCGGTAGATGCACATGCAGTTAGCAGGACTGTAGAACTTTCAGGGAGTAGGACTCTCGAGGAGTACATTGATGGGGCTTGCAGCATATCTTGCCCACATTGGCCGATTATAAAGAGATGGGATTTATTTTGTAGGAAAATCTCATTGGAAAATCGGATGAGGCAGCATGAGTTGAGTATGGACTCGAGACCTCAAACCATACTTGTTCTGCATGCAGCTGTTGCTACATTTGATTCTTCTTCCAGGATAGATTGGAAGGAGATCATGAGTTGGTATCCTATTGATGGTATGATCTTCTTAGTCAGGATCATAGTGGAGCAGGGACCCATAGACATGAAAAATACTATAGTTTCCAGTTGGCAGTGGGACACATGTTGATAGTTCTTCAGTATTCCATCCTGACTTTGAGAAAGCAGGGTTAGCATTGGATTGAGTCAGGGTTTATATTGGAGAGAGGTGATGAGTTGGTACGCAGTTGGTGGGGCAGCTTGTACAGTCAGAGCTACAGCACAGCAGGAGCCATGGAGCATTGATGCATGTTGGTGGTCTTCGCTTCATGGGGTAGAAACTATACCCAAAGGCAATGTGCAATCCAAGCTAAATGACTTGGGCGATGATTGGCCATGGTAGCATTGGGATCCAGGAGTATTTTTTTATGGCAGGTACTTTGAGAAATCAGTTTGGGATCCCGGCATTGAGGGGTCTTTTCCGAGTGGCTTGACACAAGTGCATAGAAGCACCCAGGGGTTTGTATGGGATCCAGGCATTGGGTCTTAGTTGCACCGGGCCAACAGGGAGGCCCACATATTTGGATTACTTGAGGGCAAGCAATATTAGGCCAGAAGGACGGTAATATTCCATTTTTTTGTGTCACCTATGACAGGGCTAGGTTGGAATTCCAAAGTTAGGAGTAGATAGGTAATAGGTACAGGTTGGTGTCATCAGCGGGCCCAGGGGATTTTTGGAGGAATTTTTAGGAGTTTCTATGTGGTCAGGTGGCATTCGCTTGATGTATTCCATTATCTGAACAGCTTGCCTTTCATTTTGATGCATTCCGACAACTTTGGGAAAATTGAGTTTTGGGCTTAACTCAGTTAATTACGCTCAAGGTGGCATTCCGAGAGGAATACATGATATAACACCTTAGTGTAATAGCTCATTGGAATTGGGATGGGGATACCTACATGATGAGACAGTTGGACAAGAATTTCAGTGAACGAAGGAGACATGGTAGCCGATTTACTCTTTTCTGCATTAAAAAGGAATATTTTAATAAGAGGGAAAAGTGCTCCATGAATAAAATAATAATAAAATAAGGCTCTAGAAGGATCCAAGAGATCTATAAAATAAAGGGAGGAGGCCATTGAGGGATATCTTTGGATTAGATCATTTTCTTGTGTATGACAGGTTTGAGAACGTAGTTCTCTACTTCAGACATAGCCCCAGGATGGAAACCCTGGGGCGATTTGTGAGTGTTGGATGGAAACCCAACTCTCTTTAAGGAGACTTCATTCAGAAGTTTCGTAGAGCTTTAGAGATATTGGAGTGAGGATCATTCATATATTCAACGGGTGCTTCAGTGGATTCGATGGTAGTTGTTGCCAGAGGGACAGTGCAGCAGTTCAGTTTTGGAGGCCAGTGCAGTACAACAGTTCATATTGATGGCCAATTCTCCATCTCAACTCTTTTGGGTCAGATGTATTTGTACCACAGTTATTATTTATAATAAAAATGTTGAGATTCTTCCTATTCGATGTGTTAATGGATTGCAGTGCTTATGTGTTTTATTTTACATGGAAATCTTCTATTTGTTAATTCGGTAATTTCATGGTAAAATGCTGGGTTAGTGTGATTTCCACAAAATTAGTAAAATATCTCGTTTGGGGATATTACATTATGAATCAGAAGAGTTTATGCTTTCTATTTTTATCATACTTCTAAAGATATAAGTGTACTACCTACAACCACATGACATGACTTCATAACATCCAATGTCATCATATATATACATGTACCTCATTCTTTTCCTTTTGAGTCATCCTACAACAAGTTTCTTTAGAATGAAATATTTTCATTCTCTTGTCTTGCTTCATCAATATGTCACCATATTCTAATCATAGAAGTCTGCAAGTTAGAATTCTCAAAGAAACCTTTTTGCTTTCTTTCTAATCAGTGAATCCAAAAAGGATTCCATTAGAAAATGTTAGCACTTATTTCCTTATTGATTATTGAATGATGACCTTTGATATTGATGAATTCCTTCTATAAATTTTGTTTTCATTGAGGTTTCCAAGAGCCACGTACAGTATAGATGTCACCTATGTGTTACAAACATCCTCCTACAACGAGTGATCCCCCTTTAATGCTTCCATCACAATGCCAATCCTGGAGTGATGCATTTATATAATATACCATGCTTCCTAACATACTATTTTATAACCTTATAGATACCTCTTAAAGAGGAAGATGATATCAATCATAATAGAGATATTTCACTTCTTCTTTCTTAGGCTTCTTTGAATCAGGTTCTCCCATTTATTTTTATTTTTCAACGATCATATGGGTTTCTTCCTTCTTCCTCTTATCCTCATTAGATTTAGGACAATGTTTCATAGCATCGTATCTTATCCATGTTTCTTCTTTTCTTCTTGAGGACTAACCTTACAAAATCTTCCATTTCTCCTTGGCATCGCAGCATAGGCTTGATTCTCTTCATTTGATCCTATATACACTTTAGCTTTTAACATTGTCTATTTTAATTCTCATAGATACCATATATTCTGGAATGGTGTTGCTTATTTCTTCCCATAAATTCTTGAAGTGAAGTTTTCCCATCCCTCCGACAGAGCATTCATCACCAATGTAGTTATTTCTCTATCAGAAATTTCTTCACCTAATTCCTGTAATTGGTATTGTAATTCGGAAATCTTCATAAAGTATGGAGTTATTCGCTCCTCTCATGTATAATTCTTGTCTTAGAGATGTTAATTCCCTTGAATTACTCACCGAGAAAATCTCCACCAATTTTTCATATATTTCTTTTGAAGATTATATTTTGATACATAGGGGATGAGAGAGTCCTTTGTGGATTCTATGAGAATCCTCTAGGCTATTATGTCTCCCTTCATGTATTTGGCATGAGCTTGAGTATATTCTTTTGAATGTCTAGTTGATGACCTTTAGATATAGTTCATGAATTCATTCTTAATAAGATTTGGATTTTTCCTTTTCTTCCATACGGGAAAGTTGGAAACCCCAACCAATTTGTTGCTTTCTTAGCAAAAATACATTTTGACAGATTTAGATGAAATCATAAATATACTTACTTGAGTATATTATTTTCTTCTTCTATTAACTTCCTTGTTTATGATGATGTAGATAGCAGCAGGAGCTCCCTCCTTGATTGGATTTTTCAAGAGAGCTAAATCACCTTCAATCCTTGTTGATGATGATGGCTTGATGGTGACTCCAACAATGTTGATTTGATTTTAACACCAAATATTTATTTATGGTGATGGATTTTATATGGTGTCCTTGGTATTCTTGAGATGCCTTCCAATTTCTGCAAACTGCCTCTTTATAACTTAATTTAGATCTCTGAATTTTGCTTTGTTGTGTGCTACAGAACTGATCCTTGATCTGTTGGTACTTGAGTGTCTTCTTGTCAAATAGTCATTTCTTGTCTTCGGCACCTTCTCTTTGAAACCATGTTGATGAATTTGGTAGGGCAGAGTTTAATTCAATTCTCTTTCTTGATAAATGCTTGTGTTATACTTGGTATGCTTCTATTACTTATATCTTATCTTCATTAGCTTATTATGTCTTTCATCAAGTCAATTCTCAAAACACAAGAGACACTGAATTTTGGCTTTTCAAGCCAGGGCCAAAACCTCTCCCTCTTGGAGAGGAAAACTCGAAAGTAATTCTTCTTCTAGATCTTCAATTGACAATTACCATGACCATGAAACGAACCCTTGACATCAGTATGCCTCCAAGACCTTTTCACTTCTCTTCTAGGCTCATGTTGAAGCCTTGAAAAATCGTCGCAACAACATGGGGGATGACCACTCGGTCCGGAACTTAAGGCAGCTCATTTTCCGTTTGGAATGGTGGTTCCGACTGGTTCAACTAGGTCCAGTTACCTTCTCTCAATCTCCAATGGCTTTAAAATATGACTTTCATTCACCAATGGAAAAGAGACATCAGATCAACCTTCTTGCTGATCAGGCAAGAAAGTGATCCTTAAGCTGATTTAGGGCTCAACCAATCCAACTACTAAAGTTTGCCTCTTTGGGAAGAGGACTTAAAAGAATGTAGAAATTAATCTAAATGCAAACTTATTCTAAGATACAAGCAAAATGAACTATCTTAATCCTATCTCAATTAGGCAGATATAGATCTAACCCAACCAAGAGCAGGTATTAAAATATTGAGATTGAAATATGTCTTGTTTATAATGAATATCAAGTTAATGAAATAGTTCAATTAACTGACATTATGGATAGCAAAACACATCCTATTGAGACCTTTTAACTAAAATAATCAATCAACAACACTCATGAAGTAGTTCACAAAATGGTATTGATCATTTAATCAGTAACTTGAATTATTAAACAATAATATGCGGAAGAAGTTCACAACATATCACTATTTATTCATCCAATATTAAAAGACAGATTTATGAGTAAATAGTTACCCAGAAATCAGAATTCAGCCCATAAGAGCAAAGATAAATAACAACATAAAATAGAAGCAAATTACCCATACCGACAAAAGTGCACAAATATGTAAGTAAATTGACACCATTCCTGTTATCATAAAATAAAACCAGCATTTAAAATAATAGTATTCGAAATACCAATTTATTGAATCCATTTCTCCAGCTCCGGTCTCTAATAGTCATTTACAATGCCCAAGCTTCTGCTTTCAAAAGCAGAGCTACAATAGTGCAAACTCTATTTATTATACATAACTCAGGACGTAAAAGAAAAACCTTAATAATATCTAGATCTGAGATTCCACTCCTCCCACCTACAACTCTAAATCCCTATTACAAAAGTGCTTTTAGAATTCCAGAATTGCAGAGGAGAGCAACCCCTATTACATTCTGCAATCTCATATTTATAATGTTTGCAAAGGAATTCTTGAGAGGAAAGTTTTCTGAAGAAAAATCTACCCAATCCAATTTTATTTGCTCAAAATTTCCATCTTTAATTGCTAGAGCATTCTCATTGATTGAGGTCTTTTTCTCCATATATCTTCTACTGTTTTCCTGCAAAAAGAAATCAAAATGAATTAAAATGTAACAATAAAAATAAAAATATCATTTCTGGCATTAAAACAAATCCAATAAAATTATATTTAAATAAATAATTGAAAATAAAATATAAACTCTCTATTGATGCCTGGGATGTTTTAATTGGCCAAAGATATTATTGATGAGCGAATCTGCAATTAGAAGAGGCTTAGGACAAATGAAAATGCAGAAAATAACTCAGAGAATTGATTTTGTTTTAGAAATTCGGAGCTTGATTTTTTGCATGATTTTTGACCCAATTAATAAACAAATATATTAGTGGAACCTCCTTAGAAATGTTCTCCTTGATTTTATCTTTCCAATGAGCCGTCCTGGGCCTTATTTGGCCAAGTATAACTCAATCTATGAGCCTCCAAAGTTGATGAGTCAAAAACTGGGATAATTCTGGAAATTCTGTTGTTGGGCTAAAAATCAGAGTTTTTAATTAGAAATTTAATCCTAAATTAGATGCTAATTATCTAATAATTAATTCTAAATTAATTATTAACTAACTAATATATACAATTAATTCTAATTAATTATCATCTAATTTAGAAATTAATTAAGTTACAAAATTAAATTAATATACAAATGATTTGAAAAAATTAATTTAAATATAATTAATATTATAATTCAAATTATATTAAAATTATAATAAACATTATAATTATAATATAATTATTATAATATAAAAATATAAAAATTAATTTACAAACCATTGGAATCAATCCAAACCCAAACTCCATTAAACAAACCATTGAAATCAATCTACACCCATTAATTCATATATGTGAGATTATGGAGGGATATCGTGAGTGGAGTGTGAGGTGAGGGTGACATGAGGGTGAG
The DNA here is from genome assembly GCA_034641835.2 of Pinus albicaulis. Lineage (NCBI taxonomy): Eukaryota > Viridiplantae > Streptophyta > Pinopsida > Pinales > Pinaceae > Pinus > Pinus albicaulis. The sequence goes on along the minus strand of CM076582.1, from coordinate 420,795,712 downwards.
TGAGGTGGAGGTACGGGAGGCATAAGGGGTAAAAACAAAAAACTTTATATTAAAAACTTTTAACACATCGCATATCGCAAGAACCTTGGATCGGGGATTTTCAAATGTGCATGTTTAAAAAATTGCGATGGATCCGATATTGTGATATTGCGATATGCGATGTCAATTTTATTTTATTTTATTTTATATATATATTTTTTAATATTAAGTTTTAATTTTAATTAAATTAATTATATTTTATTATAATAATTAATTTAATTAATCTCAAAATTTAATGTTAAATATCAGTTTTTTATTTTGGTTTTATTTTAATGATGTTTAGTTTAGTTATGAAATTTTCTAAACTACAGCCACTCCGAAAATAAATAAAAAGAATAAAAATAGCATTTTTAACCTAGACTTAGATAAATGATGGGACTTTAAAGGAGTACCATTTTCAAACCAGTTGACCAAATAAGGCGAAACAAGCGTCAATGGGAAGCTTATAAAAAATTGATTCTAACAAAGCAATCAAAACAAGAATCCAAAGAAAATAAAAAATTAACAATCGCGTAGGATAATCAAATAAATAAAAAACCGAAAAGGCGTTTAGCCAAAAATTTATAGAAAGGGTCCCCATTATTTGAAGTGAAGACATCAATAATGGGGGGGTTGTGTTTTACCACAACAATGGAGACACACGGGAGAAGAACCAGTTATCTCTGTTTGATATGAATAAGATTTTCCTAAAATCAAAGTAAAACTAATTAAAGAAGAGAGAATTATGCTTGAAATGTTTGACTAGGTTCATTAGTCTGAATAAAAGCAAGAATCATCTAACTGTAATTTTTCTTAAAATTCCTCATAAATTAAAATATTTCAAAACTTTATATCAATCTTTAATTAGTTGTAGAGATAAAGCATGGGTCACTTTACAGCTTAGCTTTTAAAATATACTCATTTGTCACAGGTAGAGCCACTGTTGCCAGCAAACATCTATAGTCTCGACAGGGTTACCTTTTAATCACCAATGATTCAGAATCCCATCTCTTTAAGAATTATTGACCTAGAGATAAATCCATTTATATTATTATTATTATTATTATTATTTATTTATTTATTTTTTTATAAATCTTAAAAGTCATTGTCCTGGTTTGGTAGCCAGACAGTTGACAATGCCATTCACTGGTTATAATTGGACTGAACAAGTTGGCTCGTGATGAGACCCCTTGTCTTATAATTGTTTGCAATCATAAGCCATTACCCTGGTTTGTTTAGCAGTGTTGGTAATGTCAGCCTATTTTTCCTCTATGATCATGGTAAGCAGGCTCATGATGAGACCTCTTATCTTTTAAGTTTAAATATATCTCTGGATTATACTCTAGAAAAATAAGACTCTTCAGGACAGGGAGAATCATTGACTCCTTAAGAGTTAAGAATGACAATTTCAGAGTTAAAATGTGCTTTGCTGTAAAGTGTCTTTACTTGGTTAAAAATAACTTTTCTTGACTGATAATAAAACTTTGAAAGATCTTAATAAAATATTGAAATCTCAAAATGATTACAATTTTGATGAAAAAGAAATTTCTCCAGATTTTATGATACTTTGTCAACTTCTCTAAATTAGTAATCTCTTCCTTAAGTATGTCTACCTTTATAATAAGAAAATCAAACTTTACTAAGAGATTTAAGAAAAAGTTAATAGATGACTATTAACAATTTTTTCTCCGTGTATGCCAACCATAGTTAGGTAACAAGAAGGCCTTCCATATAAATCATGGCAAAGTCACCAAAATCAAAACTGAAAACCAAAGGAAAAAGAATTCTTATGCTAAAATGAGAAAGAAATCAGCAAAAATAAAAATGAAGAAATTTTTAAAATGGAAAGGAAAATCCAAGTTTCGCAAGATAAACTCAAACAAGAATTTTTATACCAATGTCTCAACAATATGAAGAAAGAAAATAATCGTGTAATCAATCCTTCTTATGTCGAGATTTAGAAAATTCATACCTTGCAGGGTTGTAAGTGTTTTAGGCTTTTTAGATAGCAGTAATGATAAAATTCGGCCACAATGAAAAATTTCTGTCTGATTTCAATCTTTTTGTTTCCAAGCATCATCTTAATCATTTTCTAAAAAAGAAATGCTTAAAGAAACAGATTAAAGGTTTAGAAACTTCCTAGCGCAGCTGTTTCAATGAAGATTATCGCTGCTTATTAAAATAAAGCCAGGATAAGAGTATGGACTTCGAAAATATGATCTGGTGGAGGATTGGAAGCTTTATGAAAGGTTGCAAAACAGATTCATGTATCAGAAAAAACAAAACTGAAACTAAAGTAATGAAATGGAAATTAATGAAAGTGGGTACATGAATCTTACCATTGGATAATTGCTTTTGATCTTACCTGAAAGGTATCAGTTTCTCCAAACTAGCTGACTTCTTATTTTAATTAACATTAAAAACTTGAAGAAGTCAAACTAACCAAAATCCTATAACCCAAAAATCATTATTTATTTTATTTAAACTAAAGCAAGCAGTAAAATGTAAAAATGGAATGCTTAGTGCTCAAGGGAATTGAAATTAAAAGAAATGCATCAGAAATGAGAATGCGAATTTGCAGTAACGAATGTTTCTCAAAATATTATAAGTTTCATATAAACTCCATGATTTTATAAATTGTTCAAAATCAAAACCAAATCCAAGATAATAAAATTTAAATATGAAGATAGAGAGGACTTGAATTTCTTTTTTAATTATGGAATTATATATTTAAAACTGAAATATATGAGAAATCAGAATGATTTGAATAGGCCGCAAATTTATCATCAACTGCTCTCTTACCATAGTGGTTACCCAAGCTCGTTTTTAAAATAACACATCGCCGTATTGGATGATTCGCATCACATGTTTCTTCACCATGCTTCGAGTTTAATTTGCAAGACTTCACCTTTGTTGCTATGCCATATATCGATTAAATGTTAATGGCTCAGAGGCATGCATTGGAAGCTATCACATCAGAGATTGCAAATGGAAAATTGCCGATATGAAAACATGCAATGAGAAGATGTGCGATAAGATGGAGCGATCGCATCATTTAAGAAATATTATATTGGGGATCGTGGAATATTGACATTGTGCTTCCCATATCACACATCGCACATCGCAGATTCTGAATTGTGATGTGAGCATAAATAAAAATGCGATGAAGCGATTTGCGATATCGACGATTTCTAATTGGTGATGCTAATCGGCGATTGGTGAATGTTTTGGTACCCGATGTAATACAATATGATTCTTGCGATGCCGATATGTGATGAATGGCGTGGTTAACTGGCGATCGCGATCGGCAAACTTAAGCACATGATGTAACAATTCTCGATACGCCGATATGCGATGAAGAGTGGACCCGATAACTTTATGATGAAAATTTAATAACATATCGGATCTGAGACATCGACCCTTTTAAAGTTATGCTCCTACCATTATTTGCGATTGAATGGACGCGATATTTTATAAACTTGATTTGAATTTTATATCGGGTCCGGACTTATGTGGTTGTCGCAATATTGGTAAAGGAAATTCACGATAATGGAGTATACTTCAACTGCAAATCTCTGATATGCGAAATGCAAAATGCGATATCGCATATGAGTGAGGTAATACATCGGAGATCTTTTATGAACAATTTGTTATCAACAATGCTAAGAGCTACTTTCGATGAAACATTTCGCTACAAATGGTTGTGATATCATATGAAATGATTGACGAAGATGAATGGGATGGTAGTATTGTGAATATTTTCACTGAAGTATCAACAATATGAAAATCAAATTGAAATGATCAATGAAAGAAAAATTAAAAAAATTGCTCAAATTCTAATGAATCACAAAATAAAATTTCCCTGAACTTGTTGCAATTTTGAAATGGGTTTGCTGCTTACTTCCAGTTTTGAAAACAAATGAAATCCTGCAAATAAAACAAAACAAAAATAAAAAATAAACTAAGGAAAAGAGAAACTAATAATAGATGAGAAAGAACATGTGAATGCGTACCTGGAAGGAAATTCTCTGTAGTTTTTTTTTTTACCTCATGAATCTTCAAATTTTTCCTTCGATTTATCAAAATTTTACCTTTGTTCAAAATCATCTCATCATTTATTCTAAATCAGAGTGAGCAATCAGCCTAAATAAAATCTGCTTGTTCATGTTCAGGAAATATAAAATTTACCAGAAATAAATATGAAAATAGTCTTCCCTTTTGAATTGAAACAACAATTTATTACCTCTGCTCATTCTGAATTAACTTGAGAAAAATCTGTATTGTTATAGTGACTGTTCAATAATGCCTTTAGTAAATAAATATGATGCGTATTACAACATCAGATAATAAACTAAAGGTCCGAATGGGATAAAGCCACTAATTGTAGAAAAATGTCAAAATAGATTTGAATGTGTGCACACAGCAAAATGGGCATCCTTAAGGTCAGCTTAGCAAATTTCGAGGAAGATAATATGAACTTCATATGATTACCACGAAAGGTTAGACTGAATAATAATGATTGAGTCAGAATTAAGCTTATCATAGACAGTCATACATTTCATGGGATAATGAGATCATGAAGCTTTTATATCCTCAAAACCTTTATCATATAAATTTCAAAAGAAAATCTTAGAAGGAAATCCCAAAATTAAGAAAAGTGGCTTTGAGGCGATTGATGCCAAGTGCAACCTTAATTGAATTTAATCAAGAGATTATTCAAAATAGACAGAGTAGAGGTATTGCTGTAAGAAATTTAAAAAGGAAAGCAAGAATTAAAATTTTCTGATTGGGAGAAAATGTTTTCACTGAACATGTATGAAAATGGTTGATTGCTTTGTTTTATTTTTAATCTACAAAACTGTTGAAAATAAATTAACTACATTAACTCTACTCCTATTCTAACCATATACTTGAAAAATGACTAGGTATAGTCATATTTCCAATGTAACCATTTTCTCATTTTAATCCCTGCATGTATGTACAATTCAAATGTTAGTAATAAAAATACAAATCTAATTGAACTAAGAAAATTAAACTTGAAATCAGAATGTACAACTATTGTTAGAAGCTTATCTAAAATCTCCTTCTCATGAAATTTTCTTTCCAATTGAATACCAATTGGATCATAGAAATCTGGATGGATATCTTTTAATAATTGGGAAATGTTCAAAAGAGGAGATGAAAGGTCAGATTGTGGATATGAGCTTTTAGATTCAAAGGCCTGGAAGAAACTGTTAGTGTTATATGTAAATGTTAAGCTATTGACAATCTTCCATGAAGAAAAAATTTCCAAATATTTTTCAAATGAATTAATGAAAAATGGATGGAAATCTTTCAAATGAAATGGAAAATTATTAATTAAATTGGATTGCTGGCAGACTTCTAAAAATACATTTTCTTGTTGATATTGCCTTTGAGAAGATAGAAGCTTTTGATAAAACATTAGCATTGATTGAAATTGAAATTGAAATAGCTTTTGATGCTTTTGATTATAATATAAAACTTCAATTTTCCAACAGGGCAATGTATCAATTGAATGTTTGATAATAAAGTGCTCAACATGCCAGCGTAATGTATCAAAAATCTGAAAAATAAAATCTGAAAATAAATCTGATTTAATACAAAATAAGTGAGGAAACAAAAATAAAATGAAATCACTATTTGTACAACTAATGTTACAACACAATTGGGATTGTTTTGAAATAATTTCTTTTTCACAAGGATTGGCCAGAATTATGGAATTTGAGTAATTTTGAATTCCAACTTGTGAATTAGAAAGAGATTTATGATTATGAACAGGAATGAAAGCTTGATCATGATATGAATCATAAATTGGAATATTTTCTCGAATAGTGAAATCATGAAGATGATTATCTGCTTTAGAGTGAGGATTAGTTGGAATAATTTCTAAATTGAAATGTTCCTCATTCTCAGATGTTATTTGAATTTTCTCATGAGGACTCTCTTTAGAAGAATAGAAATCAACATCCTCAATGTCAGAGTAATTATCATAAATGACTTCACAAGATTCTCTAGAATTCCCTTCAATCTTATCCAATATATCCAAACACGGAGGAACAAGAATTTCATTTTCATTAATGGCAAAAGAATGATCATTAATTGCTTCTCTATCTTGATAAAAACTTAATGGTAATTCATTTAGATCAGCCTCTGTATTTTCTGAAATATCATTAGCACCAAGAGGGGAAAAATTACCATCATTAAAAATATCAGGATAAAGGGAAAAATGTGAATCTAAATAATGCATTTAAAAATGTTTCTGTTTGAGAACTCTTGTGCATTATGATCATTGTAAATTTCAGATTCCAGATCATTCCTTTGCGTGCGCATGCTTTCTTGAAGAAGGCTGCATTGCTGCTCTGATTTCGGCATTTGTTCACCATGGAAAATTTCAGAAATTTGTACAGCAGTTTGCATTTTATTATTTACTTTGATTTTTGCTTGCACTTGCTGATTTGCAATCTGATTTTCTGAATTTAATGCAGAGAAACTTTTAGATTCTAATGCAAGTCTTTCTCCAAAATTGCTGTTGTTGTCTTCTTGCATTTGATTAGAAATATTTTCCAAGCTTTGTGAAACCTCTTCATCACAATTTATTTGTACATCGAAATTGGATTTCTCATTTATATTGGAAGGGGATGGAACAAAGCTTGAACTAATTTCATATGGATCGGGAATAGGAGGAAGAGAATAATTATGTTCAAACCAATCTAGTGATTCTTCTTTCATAGGTTCATCTTTGACATTAAATTTTAAACAATTCAAATGAAGTCGAATATTAAAATCTCTAACAGACTCATTTTCATTTCGTAGATATTCAATTTCATCACATACCCGATCATAATCATAGTGGTCAAATTTACAAACGAAAATTGTAACAAATTGATCCCAGCTGTGAATTGAGGCAACCGGAAGAGTTCTACACCAGTTTCTGGCTTTTGCCGCAAATGTGAGAGTAAAAAGTCTGCATAAGATGCCTTCATCAATTCCTTGAAAATCATAATTTGAAAGATTTTGAATAAATTGAAGGACATGATTAAAAGCAGAAGAATTTCTCTCACCATTAAACTTTACCTGAGACAAGAGTCTTACCACTTCGGGTGGAGTATTGGAAGATGCACGTCCATGGATACAACTCCAAATTGGAAGTTTAAGAGGAGCCATCGTGATTAAATAAAATTTTAAAATTGAAAAGACTCCAACAGACAACAAATTTCAGGCCCTCCTTCTAGCGCCAAAATGTTGAAGCCTCGAAAATCGCTGCAACAACATGGGGGATGACCACCCGGTCCAGACCTTAAAGCAGCTCCTTTTCCGTTTGGAATGGTGGTTCCGACTGGTTCAACTAGGTCCAGTTACCTTCTCTCAATCTCCAATGGCTTTAAAATATGACTTTCATTCACCAATGGAAAAGAGACATCAGATCAACCTTCTTGCTGATCATGCAAGAAAGTGATCCTTAAGCTGATTTAGGGCTCAGCCAATCCACTACTAAAGTTTGCCTCTTTGGGAAGAGGACTTAAAAGAATGTAGAAATTAATCTAAATGCAAACTTATTCTAAGATACAAGCAAAATGAACTATCTTAATCCTATCTCAATTAGGCAGATATAGATCTAACCCAACCAAGAGCAGGTATTTAAAATATTGAGATTGAAATATGTCTTGTTTATAATGAATATCAAGTTAATGAAATAGTTCAATTAACTAACATTATGGATAGCAAAACACATCCTATTGAGACCTTTTAACTGAAATAATCAATCAACAACACTCAAGAAGTAGTTCACAAAATGGTATTGATCATTTAATCAGTAACTTGAATTATTAAACAATAATATGCGGAAGAAGTTCACAACATATCACTATTTATTAATCCAATACTAAAAGACAGATTTATGAGTAAATAGTTACTCAGAAATCAGAATTCAACCCATAAGAGCATAGATAAATAACAACATAAAATAGAAGAAAATTACCCATACCGACAAAAGTGCACAAATATGTAAGTAAATTGACACCATTCCTGTTATCATAAAATAAAACCAGCATTTAAAATAATAGTATTCGAAATATCAATTTATTGAATCCATTTCTCCAGCTCCGTTCTCTAATAGTCCTTTACAATGCCTAAGCTTCTGCTTTCAAAAGCAAAGCTACAATAGTGCAAACTCCATTCATTATACATAACTCAGGATGTAAAAGAAAAACCTCAATAATCCCCAGATCTGAGATTCCACTCCTCCCACCTACAACTCTAAATCCCTATTACAAAAGTGCTTTTAGAATTCCAGAATTGCAGAGGAGAGCAACCCTTATTCCATTCTGCAATCTGCTATTTATAATATTTGCAAATGAATTCTTGAGATGAAAGTTTCTTGAAGAGAAATCTGCCCAATCCAATTTTATTTGCTCAAAATTCCCATCTTTAATTGCTGGAGCATTCTCATTGATTGAAGTCTTTTTCTCCATATATCTTCTACTGTTTTCCTGCAAAAAAAATAAAAATAAAAATGAATTAAATTGTAACAATAAAATCAAAATACTATTTCTGGCATTAAAACAAATCCAATCAAATTTAATTTAAATAAATCATTGAAAATAAAATATAAGCTCTCTATCGATGCCTGGGATGGTTTAATTGGCCAAGGATATTATTGATGAGCGAATCTACAATTAGAAGAGGCTTAGGACAAATGAAAATGCAGAAAATAACTCAGAGAATTGATTTTGTTTTAGAAATTCGGAGCTTGATCTTCTGCCTGATTTTTGACCCAATAAATGACCAAATCTGTTAGTGAAACCTCCTCAGAAATATTCTCCTTGATTTTATCTTTCCAATGAGCTGTCCTGGGCCTCTTTTGGCAAGTATAATTCAATCTATGAGCTTCCAAAGTTGATGAGTCAAAACTGACACAATTCTGGAAATTCTGTTGCTGGGTTAAAAATCAGAATTTAAATTAAAAAATTAATCCTAAATTAGAATTATAATTAACTAATAGTTAATTCTAAATTAATTATTAACTAACTAATATATACAATTAATTCTAATTAATTATCATCTAATTTAGAAATTAATTAAGTTACAAAATTAAATTAATATACAAATGATTTGAAAAAGTTAATTTAAATATAATTAATATTATAATTAAAATTATATTAAAATTATAATAAACATTATAATTATAATATAATTATTATAATATAAAAATATAAAAATTAATTTACAAACCATTGGAATCAATCCAAACCCAAACTCCATTAAACAAACCATTGAAATCAATCTACACCCATTAATTCATACATGTGAGATTATGGAGGGATATGGTGAGTGGAGTGTGAGGTGAGGGTGACGTGAGGGTGAGTGAAGTGGAGGTACGAGAGGCATAAGGGGTAAAACAAAAAACTTTATATTAAAAAACTTTTAACACATCACATATCGCAAGAACCTTGGATCGGGGATTTTCAAATGTGCATGTTTAAAAAATTGCGATGGATCCGATATTGCGATATTGCAAAGTGCGATGTCAATTTTATTTTATTTTATTTTTTATATATATTTTTTAATATTAAGTTTTAATTTTAATTAAATTAATTAAATTTTATTATAATAATTAATTTAATTAATCTCAAAATTTAATGTTAAATATCAGTTTTTTATTTTGGTTTTATTTTAATGATGTTTAGTTTAGTTATGAAATTGTCTTAACTACAGCCACTCCGAAAATAAATAAAAAGAATAAAAATAACATTTTTAACCCAGACTTAGATAAATGATGGGACTTTAAAGGAGTACCATTTTCAAACCAGTTGACCAAATAAGGCGAAACAAGCGTCAATGGGAAGCTTATAAAAAATTGATTCTAACAAAGCAATCAAAACAAGAATCCAAAGAAAATAAAAAATTAACAATCGCGTAGGATAATCAAATAAATAAAAAACCGAAAAGGCGTTTAGCCAAAAATTTATAGAAAGGGTCCCCATTATTTGAAGTGAAGACATCAATAATGGGGGTTGTGTTTTTTACCACAATAACTCTTATGATGATCTTCTCTTTTCTGCATTGTTCTGCACTGCTTTGCACTAGTATTAGGAAAGCTCGTTCCTAGTGATCTTCCTTTCTTCATTTCCCTGAATTGTCCTTGGCCTCCTTGAGTTTTCTTCTAGACCCTTCTTCATACACACTAGATATCCAAATTCAAGGTTTCTTTCTTATTGTATAAACCTTTCTTCTTACAGTGTATATCTTAAGCCACTTCTTGAAGTATCTTGCTCTTCAGTAGTCCCCTTTTCTTTTGTCCAAGAGTCATCTTCCTTCGGTCTTCCTTCACCTCCCTTATGTCCTTAATGATTGCCTAATCCGAACTGTAATAACCCAGAAACAATCTTCGGCCTTCACTATAATTGAAGAGGTAGGAGTGCAGCACTAGTCTAAATATAAGAGACCCTTACGCATTGTTATATAGTCTTCTTCTTCGTTGTTTAACCCTTGACTCTTCATTGTGTAATCCTTGAATTTCCTTGTTGTGATCCACATCTATATTTCAAAGACGTCTGAGTTGCTTTGTTAGATATGAGGCCGCAAACCAGGCTATATATAGGAACTATCTCCTATCTTTTAGGCCCAAGAGTTGCTGAGGGTGAGCCAACTTCTTCAAGGGTGTAGGCTGAATTCTTCAAGGAGATCTCATCATCATATTTGAGCCAGCTTTCTTGGAGCATTTAAAAAAGGTCTTGGAGCATATTTTACATCAATAATTGTCTTTTACAAGTGTAACAATACTTCATATACATGACACTAAATTATACATTTATGACAAGATGACAAACCCCTAAATACATCAAGAAGAAGTCTTTGACCTAATAAAAACTCCTTGCTCATGAAACCCATGAAGCAAGCATTACAAAATACATTTTATTATCTTTGTCTTCTTCATTACATAAATTCATAATTACTAGTCATTATGAAAACCGAACCTAGTTACACTTTCCAACAACTCGCTGGGATGGAGGGGCATATGGTGTTTCACATTGAGGTCTAAGAGGTTTGCCTCCAAGGACACTTATAGATGGATACACGGCATAACTTTGGGTGTAGTTCACCCAGGTGATCGACGGAGACGTGGATGAGTGATACTCAATGGTATCCATGGGGACTCACATGTATGTCCCTCTTATAATGTATGTCCCTCTTATGCATCACTTGCTGCCACAGATGATTTGGTATTTGTTCTTTGCCACTCGAGCGCGAGTAGCAGGGGCCAGGATGTCACCGAGATATTTCCAAGGACACTCAACGCACTAGGGGTTAGACTTAGCAAAGGCATTAAATCGGTGCATGAGTTGATAGCCACAAAGCAAGGGATGAGATGATCATCTACAAGGGTGGCCCATCGGTCATCGCTGAGCCTACACCTAGGGAGCGGGTCATGAGGGAGACATGTGTCACTCTTTTCTCAGAGCACGCCGAGACCATGCATGAGTAGAGGATACTGGGTTCAGCAAAGGTAGCATCCCAGCATGCGTCTGGACTCCAGACAATGTATCGACACATTATCAAGAGGGTGGATGGAAAACTCGTTGCGATGGTCATGTGAGCGTGACGGGCCTACATAGACCGAGTCAATTGCGAGTACGTATACCCATTTTTATGAAACCAGCTCCAAAAATAGAAGAGAAGAGAGATCAATGCCTTAGAAATCAACCACTTCGAGGGGGAAACCTCCAATACATTACATAAATGAACAATTGTTGGATGATACAAATTACCAAAACCTCCTTCTATATATAGGAGTCCATGGGGCCACAATATAATCCTAGCCGACCTAACAATAATAATGTAAGGGCACAATAATAACAATATTGGGGTTACAGGGGTACAACAATAACAAGTATGGGGGATACACTAACAACAATAAGGGACTACACTAGTAATATAGGGACCTAACATGCCCCTCTCCTTCAAAAAAGTGTTTTCCTCAATGCTTGAGTAGCTCTGGATGCTTTTCTATAAAATTCTCATCCTCCCTTGTAGAATAAGTTAGTGGTAAGTTCTTCCACTTGATGAGATACTCTGAAATGGATCGATTTGTAGCTGTTGAGTTCTTGTTTCTATGACTGCTTCAGGTTCCAATATGATATTTCCTTCCTCATCAATTTTTGGCAATATTGTTTGAACTGGAATTTTGTCACCTATAACCTTCTTTAAGCATGAAACATGGAAAATTGGATGCACTCACAAAGAAGTAGGAAGCTCCAATTTGTATGCCATAGTACCAATATTTAGCAACACCTTGTAAGGACCATATTACTTTAGCAATCATTTATTATCCTTCTTAGCTTGCTTGAGCGACATTTATTTGTATGGTTGTAGTTGTAAAAATACCCAGTCTCCTACATCAAACTTCTCTCACTGCAATGTTGATCTTCCTGTTGTTTCATTCGATTTTGTGCCAAATTTAGGTTATCCTTTAAGTATTGGAGAACTTCTTATTGATGCTCAATGTGATCTTCCATTGCTTGAACCTTACAATTTTCTCTTAAATATGATGTGATGGACGATATCCATAAAGTTCCATAAATGGGGTCATTTTGCTGTAGTATGGAAGGAAGTGTTATACCACCATTCAGCGAGAGGTAACCACTTGACCCACGTATTTGTTTATCAAATACAAAACAACAAAGATATCCTTCCAAACATTTTTTCACTATCTCAGTTTGACCATCAGATTGAGGATGATAAGATGAGCTATGAGCTAGTTGAGTACCCAAACAAGAAAATAATTCTGTCCAAAAATTTCCAGTAAAAATGGAATCTCTGTCACTTACCATAATCTTTGGGTTTCCATGTATCTTTTGAATTGTTTCCATAAATGCAATCGCAACTGTACTTTCTTTAAATGGATGAGATAATGCACAAAAGTGTGCATACTTGGTAATTCTATCAACTACCACCGTGATGACACTCTTTCCTTCGGACTTGGGTAAACCTGTGATAAAATCCATTGAAATCTCCTCCAAACATTGACTTGGAATGGATAAAGGTTGTAGAATACACGGGGTCTTAATTGTCTCAACTTTATTTTGTTGGCAAACCAAACATTCTGCCACAAAATTTTGAATATCATATTTAAGCCCATCCCAAAAAAATTATTTCCTCACCTTGTGTTAAGTTTTTAAAAATCTCAAGTGTCCTCCTAAAGGAGAAGTATGCAATTCCAAAATAATCTTTTGTTGTATTTGGGGATTCTTACAAAGATATAAGCGATCTTTGTACCATAAGGAATCATTTTTCCAACTAAATGTATAGGATGTACTAGGATCTTGCTTCAACTTTTGAATGCGTGTCCACACTTCTGCATCCTTCTTCCATTCATCTCTTGCTTCGGTTATCCAATCTGGTTGGATAATAGAAATTGCACAAAGCAATGCTTCCACCTCTTCATCCTTTCTTGAGAGTGCATCTGCAACAACATTTAGCTTCCCTTTTTTGTAGATGATTTCAAAGTCATAACCCAACATCTTTGTGACCCACTTTTGCTACTCTTCTGAAGATAGTCTTTATTCCAAAAAGTGTTTAAGACTATCATGACCAATTTTTACCTTCAAGTGCCTTCCCATTAGGTAAGGTCTCCATTTCTTTAGTGCATGTAGTATTGCCAACATTTCCTTCTCATAAACAGATTTCTGTAAATACTTTCCTTTGACTGGATGAATTTCAAAAGCAATGGGTCTTCCTTCTTGCCTTAACACAACACCAATTCCATTTCCTGAGGCATCACATTCTACAATAAAGGTTTTTGTGAAGTCTGACGTAGCTAATACTGGTGCTAGGCACATTTCCTCTTTAAGATGTTCAAAGGCCTTAGTTGCTTCAAGAGTCCATGAAAATGCATCTTTCTTCATTAATGTTGTTAGAGGTGCTGCTATTCTCCCATAATCCTTAACAAAATTGTGATAATACCCTGTTAACTCAAGAAATCATCGCATTTGCTTTATGTTTGTGGGTACTTTCCATTCCTTAATGGATTTAATTTTGTTAGGGTCTACCTTAACACCCTCGTGAGATACAATATGACCCAGATATTCCACCTCTTGTACTCCAAGGAAAAATTTGGATGTTTTTGCATATAATTGTTTCTCCTCCAATAGTTTGAGCACCCTGTCAACATGTTGAAAATGATCCTTCCAAGACCTGTTGTAGATTAGTATGTCGTAAAAAAATACTAGCACAAAATTTCTAAGGGTTTTAAAATGGAATTCATCAACCCTTGAAATGTAGAAGGTGCATTGGTAAGGCCAAAAGGAATTACAAAAAATTCATAATGACCCTCATGAGTTCAAAATGTTGTTTTCATAATATCTTTAGTCTTCACTCTAATTTGATGATATCCTGAACAAAGAACCAACTTGGTAAAATAAATAGCGACATGTAATTCATCCAATAATTCATAAATCATAGGAATGAAAAATTTATCTTTAATAGTGAGCTTATTGAGCTCCCTATAATCTAGACACGTGTGCCATGATCCATCCTTCTTGTGCACCAATACTACTGGAGCAAAGAAAGAACTTTGACTAGGTTGAATTATACCAGCTTCTAACATTTCTGCAATCATACATTCAATTTCGCTCTTTTGGACATAAGGATATCTGTAAGGCCTAATGTTTGGAGGAACACTTCCTATAATCAAATGAATAGAATGATCATGATCACGAATAGGTGGGAGTCCTTTGAGAGTATCAAACACCTTGGAATGATTGTCCAAGAATTTTTGGAGATCTGGAGAAATAGATGATTTGGATGTTGGAACTTCTATTGAGCATAATTGTGAAATTACACCTCGTTGTGATTTCTTCAGAAGCTCTGTCATGAAATTAGAGATTATTATCTTTCCCGGCTTCCCTTCGATATCCCGTAATTTGATTTCCTTTCCTTCCGAAAAAAATTTCAAGAAAAGTTCTTGAAAATTAAAAGCTATTGTCCCCAAAGATTGTAACCATTGTACACCTAGTACAACATCAGCACCTCCCATTGGAATGGAAAGCATTGGACTATTCAATACATATTCCCCCATGGTTAGCTTTACATTATGGCATTTTCCAGAGCAATTTATGTTTCCTCCATTTGCAACCATGACTTGAAATTCTGCTGCTAGGTATAGGAAACAGTTCAATTCCTTGGCTACCTTACAATGAATAACATTATGGGTGCTACCTAAATCAATCAACACTATTACATTTTTATTATTGATATGTCCTTCTATCTTGAGAGTTTGAGGAGTGGTCATTCTTTCCAATGCATTACACGATATGGTCAGACTCATTTCTTATTCTTCTAGGCGTGGTTCCTGGTGTATATCCTCTTCTTTTGAAGTTTCTTGTTCATTTTCTTCCTCCTCTTCACAATCTATGTAAAATAATTTCTTCTCAACACACTTATGACCTTAAGTGTATTTTCTATCACAATTGTAGCAAATCCCTTTTGCTATTTTTTCTTCCAATTGTTGTGGTGTCAACCTTGTAGGTTGTGGAAGTCTAGGAGTAGCAATACTTCCATCTTTATAGATGTGAGTGGTAGGCTTCCTTGTCGCCATAATTTTACATTAATTTTTTCTTGCCAACTTGAATGCCTTCTCCAATGAATCAGGTTCCCAAAATCGAACTTCATGTTGGATGTTATCCTTTAAAGTCCTTATTAAGACATCAATCATGTGTTCCTCTAGAATATCAATTACCCTTATATTCAATTTTTGGAAGTCCTCAATGTGCTCCACCACTGAACCCTTTTGTTTGAGATTTATCAATTGGCTAAAGCAGGTGTTACTCTTTGTATCCTCATAATGTGCTATCATTTCCTCTGTAAAAATTAACCAAGTGACAATTTTTTTACGAGAGCAAAGCCATCGATACCATTCAAATGTATTTTGTTCTAAATTTAAAGTTGCAATGTGTACCTTTTGTCTGTTTTTCACATTATTGAGATCAAAATATTGCTCCATCTGTAGTATCCATGTTACGGGATCCTTGTCATCAAAATTCCTCATATCCATATTTGGAATATGGTGGTTCTTCCATCCAAAATTAGATTTTATGAAATCATGATTAACATTTGTTTTGTTCTCATCATGAGTTTCCTCTACTATCTTTTCAACATTAGGAAACATTTTGTGTATCAACTTTGTCAAACCTGCCATGTGTGCATTTAGATCATTCTTCATGTTTTCCATGTTGTCTTTCATTTCATCCATATTAGCTTCCATTCTAGCTTCCATGCCATCCATCTTAGCTTCTACGCCTTTCTTCAAAGCTTCCATTTCATTTTTTGTTACTCTTTGCGAGAGCGAAATTTGGTGCACTTGCTCTTGTAATTTTGATATGTCATGTTGCAATTCTTCATCTTCATGAGTCATAGTAGAGCCTTATAAAGGCTTAATGGGTGTTTAATCCTTTTTAGGAGGAATTTTGTAACCGAATACTGATATCTTTTCTACAATGTTCCCTTGGAATCAATTCAAACTGATTTTTCACACAAGACTTATGCAATTCGAAAATAAATACACACATTTTTATTGATTTTGAGGAGCTCAATATTGAAACTAAATTATTTCTATGATTTCGGATCTTCAATATCTGAAATTAGACCATGTAATAGCCCTCTAAATATTATTTCAATTGCCACATGTCCCACCTGATTTGGATTCTTCAAGGCAAAGTTATGCCCAATCTCCCACAATGACCTAATTATGGACTAGTTCAGTAGAGTGAATTTGTACGGTGTGCCACATGTCATTTTTTCCTCCTTAGAATCTGAAATTGATACAAATAAAACTAAATTCCATCTACTTGCAGCCACTTTTTACAAAATTCCAATCCGATGCTTAGGATGAGAGTTATGACGATTTTCCCAGCGTCACCTCTTTGAGATGAAATTCAAAATCCTGAAGAAACACTAACTTCCACAGATCATATCTCCAAAAATGTTGCAAATAAAGCTCTGAAATTTTTCCACGATGTTCCTCAAGATTTCAGCTTCACTGTGTAAAAATTTAGCTTCTGAACCCTCATATAAAATAATTTATTTCAAAAATTCCATGATGACCTGTTTAGGTTAAATTCAGGAGCCTGCAAAAAGCCCTAACTTCCATAGAACATATCTCAGAAAATATTGTGAACCAAGATCTGAAATTTTTCCACGACATTCCTTAGGATTTTGGCTTCACATTCTAAAAATTTCAGCTTCTGAACCTTCGTAGAAAAATGTTATAGCGAAAACTCCACGATGACCTGTTTGGAGCAACAAAACCCTAGAATCCAAAGCTCTGACACCAAATGTTATGAAACCAGCTCCAAAAATAGAAGAGAAGAGAGATCAACGCCTTATAAATCAGCCACTTCGAGGGGGAAACCTCCAATACATTATATAAATTAACAATTATTGGATTATACAAATTAGAAAACCTCCTTCTATATATAGGGGTCCATGGGATTATAATATAATCCTAGCCGACCTAACAATAAGAATGTAAGGGAACAACAATAACAATTTGGGGGTTACAGGGGCACAACAATAACAATAAGGGGGCTACACTAATAAAATTAAGGGACTACACTAGTAATATGGGGACCTAACACCCATCTATCGGTTGCCTTCAGGGGGTAGTTATTTGGCACATGTGGGTTCCAGCAATCATTGATACTACATAGTGGCAGGCACAGGGAAGTTTAGCATGCACCATATTAGTTCTTGATATATGGGGCCTATATGTTGGTTACATGCAAATACTAGGGACAAGGAACAGATGGATTCTTGCATTTGTTAGATCTATGTCACAGTAAGTCTGGCTAGGGGATGTAAGGATTCAGTTGGTTGACAGGCCACTCTATCTCGTGAGGAGTAGGACCATAACACAGGGTGATCTAGCTCACTTTGGGGTTGACACATGGGGGATCATTGAGGCCTCCATTATTTGGCGAGGCAAGCTTCTTCATTTGAAACTCGGAATCAAGACTAGCAATGGGTGGGTAGATATTGACATCATAGAGACACCTGCGTAGGATGAGCTTGGCCTTCGTCAATATTTCGCCTCCAGCTTTCAGGGGAGGTGGTTGTGGTGTGCATATGATGGGAATTATATTCGAGCCAGAGTGGCACTACAACAACATGGTTCTGCTTTTCTGATAATATCATGGGACTCGGGAATCACAGTACTAGACATCTCAGTGACCTTTAGGGATGAGATGGCTGCTATAGGGGGAGATCACTCAGATTTTCCATTGGGTTTCAGTGACTCGTTGATGATGTGGGGGACTTCATCAGAATGGAAGGTTGGTTAGCAGAAGGATATTAGGATGAGCTCATGTGGGAGATACTTCATCCCCACAGGGATTGGGTTGTATCTTTAGGAGTTTATTCTTGGTGTGCATGAGGTGGACTACTTGTTAGGGAAGCTTCTTGTAGAGTTGGATAGTGTCCTACGTTATCATGATTCTCTTCTTATTTATGCAGAGTTGATCCATATTTATGCAGGAACGCAACATAATACACATATAACAATAAATACAAATATGCAGTGGAAATAACACTTCATTTCATTAATATCAAAGAACTGAAATTTGCTTAGAGACAGAATGGAAATAAACTAGCTAGGGCACTGGTAGCTTATCTCTAAGAAGAAATGTGGCAGCTACAGGCCTCTGAATTGTGTTACAATGAGGCTCAAGGGCCTATTTATTATTTATAAAAATGGAAAACCCTAAACATCCAAAATCCTAACCCTAGGAGATGAAGCACCAAAATTATGGGCCCCGTTTGGGTAAATTGGTGTTTCAACTTCCTAGGGACGTAACGTTGGCATACGATCTTCATTTGACGCGCACCATACCTCTTTAGAAATATATATTCAAGGACTACAACTTTTGATGTGAGAAATATTGGTCTATGGATCCATGTTGCTCCCAGTGTTCCGAAAAAACGTTGTGTAGGGCCTCAAAACGACTCTGAAAGTTCAGGACCCGAAAAACTGCTAAAAATAGTAATTTATGCCAAAACTGAAAAATTGAAAGAGACAATGGTGGGGCCCCAAGTGGAATAGGTGGGTGGACACCAATATCCACCTGGATCATTCCTCCACCCTTAGGAATAAATGGTCCCCATTGTGTTGAGTTCCTCCATGAGATGAGGAAACTTCTGTTGAACTTGGTCCCTGGTGAACCACTTGCCTTAGTGCAGGAATTGGCCATATTTGACAACCCTATATAGTTGGATATTTTGTTGGCGAGTGTTATTGATTTTCATGTCCATGATACAATCCGTGGTGGCATGTTCCATGCAGTCTGGGTTTAAGTCTGTGGGTGTGAGTTTTTCGACAATGTCAGAGGTGTCCAGTAGAGGTGGGAAGTAGGGATGAAGGTAGTCCACATTGAATACTGGGTGTAGACCAAGGAATGGTAGAATAATGAGCTCGAAGGCATTGTTCCCTATAGCCTTGGTGATTGTGTATGGCCCATATCGGAGCGGGCGAAGCTTGCGGTGGGGTCCAGTGAGTAGCTCCTTCTACAAATGTAGCCACATTTTTCCGCCCACCTAGAAGTTGTGTGGTACCCGATGTTGATCATGGTGTTGCTTGTACTTAGAATTGGCTCTGTCCAATATGTCATGAACCTGTTGGTGGATGTGTTGAATGTTCTTGATGAAGATTTTTTATTTGTCAGCTTCAGACTGGACATGAGCCGAATAGACCTGAGTAGCCTCAAATGGCATGGCTACGTCAATGGGACATAGTGGCTGGAATCCCAAGCCCACTTGAAAGGGGATGTGGTCAGTTGAGATGTGGAGAGTATAGTTATAACTATGTTGTACATAGGGGAGGATCTCATCCCATGTGCGTGGATGCTTTGAATTGTACATGCACAGAATCTGTACAATCATCTTATTGACGACCTCTGTCTGGCCATCAGTTTGGGGATGGAAAGCTGTGGACTTGGTGAGCTTGGTGTCCAGCATTGACCAAAGGTTGGAACAAAATGTGCTAAGGAACCTGCTATCCAAATCTGATATGATAGACTGTGGGATCCCATATTTCACCGACACTTGTTCAAGGAAGAGTTTAGCTGTGGCTTCTACTGTGATATTCTTCTTGCAGGCTGCCATAATGGCCATCTTCATTAATCTATCGACAACCATGAAAACACAGTCATTTCCATGATTAGTAGAAGGAAGGCCTGACATGTAATCCATGGAGATGGATTCCCAAGGTTGACTAGGGGTAGGTATCAGAGTATAGAGGCCTTGATTCTTGATGGTCGGTTTGGCAATGGCGCAATCAATGCAGGATTTGATGTACTTCCTAACATCCTGTCGAAGGTTCGGCCAATAGAAATACCTATGCAGTACTGTCAATGTTTTCTCGACCCTGAAATGCCCAGCGACTCGACTGTAGTGTGCTTCCCATATCATCTTGGCACACTCACTTGAAGGAACACAAAGGTGTCCCAAGTGACATAATAGTGCATCTTGGAGGTGAAAATTTGGAACTTTTGTACCCCACAAGAGTGCCTTGTATGTGTGGCTGAATTTTGGATTTCTCTTGTAGAGAAGCTTCCAATCAGAAGTCTCATGCCCACAAGAGTTGAGAATGGTGGTTAGCGCCACGATCGATGGTCGACTGAGGCAATCTGCAACCTTATTGGTGCTACCCTTCTTGTACTTGATGTTCAAATGAAACTGTTGCAGATATATGGACCACTTCTGATGGCAATCATTCTACAACTTCCCTTATGTCTATATGAACTATAGGGGTTAGTGGTCTGTGTGGATGATTTTATCCTTCCCCAAAATGCAATGCTTCCATTGTCGAAAATCCTACACAATGGAATAAATTTATTTTTCATAAGTGGGATACTTGTGGACGGTGTCGGACAATATCTCACTATCAAATGCCATTGGATGCCCATGTTGAGTAAGAACTTCCCCAATAGCATAGTCAAAGGAATCTCTCTCGATCTCAAATGGTTTTTGCAAGTCTGGTAATGTGAGCACTAGGGCATAACAAAGGCGATGTTTCAAATCTATGAATTCCTTCTGTTGATATTCTGACCAAAAGAATTTTTATTTCACTCCTCCCTTGGTGACTTGACTCAAGGGCCAAGTGATATGAGAGAATCCCAACATGAAATTGCGATAGAAATTAGCAAGACCTAGAAAGATATGAAGCTCTGTTAGAGTGGTTGGGGTTGGTCAATCCCTAATGACTTGGATCTTGGTTGGATCCCATGCCCCCCCCTTTTCATCAATAATGTATCCCAGATATTGAACTTGGGTCATGCCAAAAGATCATTTCTCCAAATTGGCACACACTTGTGTCGTCGCAGTGTTTGGAGGACTTGTCAAATGTGGTGGAGGTGCTCTTCCCAAGTCTGGCTGAAGATCATAATGTCATCCAAGTACACCACTACAAATGAGTTGGTTAATGGTCACAAGATGTCATCCATAAACTTCATGAAGGTTGCGGGAGCATTCGTCAACCTGAAAGGCATGACCATCCATTCGAAAAGGCCCTCCTTGGCTTTTAAGGCAGTCTTCCACACATCGGAGGGTTCGATTGGTACCTGGTGATACCCAGAATTTAAGTCGATTGCTAAAATATTTTTCCCATTTGAGTTGGTCCAGAAGGTATCAGGTACCTATTGCGGACAATGATCTTGTTCAGTGCCCGATAGTCAATACAGAGTCTCCAAGTCCCATCCTTCTTCTGTACCAACAAGATCAAGCTCCCACAGAGCAATTAACTTGGTTTGATGTGACCTTTTTGCAGCAGTTCCTGAATCTTCCTCTTGATTTCATCATTCTCCAGAACATAGCACCAATAGATTAGTCCATTGGGTAGCAAAGCACCTGGGGTCAGATCAATGGGGTGCTTGACCTAACAATGCAAAGGCTCCCCTGTGGGTGAGGTGAAGATGTCCCCATACTCCTCCACAATATTTTCCATGTGTTGTTGTTGTGCAGAGAATACCTATCTGGAGGTTGTGGCCACAATATTCTTCTTGCGCCAGGGGTGGATCATCAGGAAAACAAATTTCCTGGTTTTGGAAATGAGCTTACTACATTGTTTTGCAGTAGCGACAGGCAGCGGTACCTCTGGTATCATGTACAACATGTCGCTTCCACAAGTATGGTTGGCCTAATAATAAATCAGAAACATCAAGAGGAGAAATGGCACATAATACCTCATCCGTGAAGGGCTTAATGTTGTAGGGAAGGCGCCATTGCTGGCTGACGCAACGATCTCTTCCTTAGTAAAGCCACCCGATGGTGTATGGTTGTGGGTGTGTTGTGGTCAGCAAGCCCAACCACTTCATGGAATCTTCTGAAATGAGGTTCTTTTAGCTCCCATTTTCGACAATGAACTATAGTGGGGAACCCTTTACCCACATCTGGGAGTGGAAGAGACGCTCCTCCTCCTCTAGATCTTCTGATTCCTCCTTATGGATCTTCCCAGTGTAAATAGTGGCATTGGGCTCCGCATAAATAATCATTTTCCCTTTATCATTCCCCTTGTCAAGTTATGATTCAGAGTCAGAGCATGCATCTAATTTAGAAGCCCTCATATTGGCCACCGACGACTTCTTGGCCCGACACTCACTTCTGTTGTGAGTAGAGTTCTTATGGAAATCACACCACTTTCCCATGTCCTTATTTGGCTTCACGGTTTTGTTATTTTCTTGTGGCTTTGGCAGGTTGTCTTGGGTTGCGTGGCTTTGTCCTTTGTTCTGTGGTTTGTGGGCACCTTTCCCTTGATTTTGATTCGCAGATCTAAAGTCTCACTTCTTCTGTTTGAATTTATTCTCAATCTTGGCCGCATACCAGTATGCCATACCAAGCAAGGAGATGTTGAGGAATTCCATTTCCTTCTGAATGTAATTGTGCAGACAACTGCGATACTTTAGCACCAAATGTTTCTCTGAATCTTTGATACCCAACATTGTGCGCAGGATATGGAAAAAATTCGTCAGCTTATGCACATCTTGATCCCTTTGTCGCCGTAGTGTGGTCCATTGTATTTACTTGTCCTCATAGCTCCCCATGGGATAGTATTGTTGATGGCGTCTTGGAAAGAATTCCAAGTGGGTACGATTGAGAACAGAGAGGATTTTGTCTCGTCCTTTTTCTCATAGTAGGTTTCCCACCAGTTCTTGACATGGGGGGTATCTTTGAGGAGTGAAAAAATAATCTTCTCCCAAACAGAAAAGTCATGTACCTTAAAGGGATTAGTGCCTCCAGAGTGGTTGTTGGATGCAGATGCACCGCCAATGGGCAGTCGTTGAAGGATCTGGGAAAAGTTATCCATCATCGCGTTCCTTTGTTTTTCAAGGGCCTCCTCGAGCAATATTTTGATAGTATCTCATGCTCCCTCATCTTTATTTTCATCCCCCATGGGCGGCTATTGGGGTTTGCAAGGTTAATCTTGCAAAGGTTCAACCAGATCGAGCCCTAACTCCTTATACCCCAACCTCATTGGGGACATGCAAAGAAGGATCGAGAAAAAGAAAACCCATCTGATACCACTGATCCAAATTTATGCAAGAACAAAACAAAATACACATATAACCATAAATACAAATATGCAGCGGAAATAACACTTCATTTCATTAATATCAAAGAACAGAAATTTTCTTACAGACATAATGGAAATAAAATAGCTAGGGTGCTGGTAGCTTATTTTTGAGAAGAGATGTGGTGGCTACAGGCCTTTGAGCTATGTTACAGTGATGCTCGAGGGCCCATTTATTATTTAGAAACAATGGAAAACCATAAACATCCAAAACCCTAACCCTAGGAGATGAAGCGCCAAAACTATGGGCCCCGTTTGGGTAAATTGGTGTTCAACTTCCTGGGGATGTAACTTTGGCATACAATCTCCGTTTGACGCTCACCATACCTCGTTAGAAATATCTATTCGAATAATAAAAATTTTGTTGCTTGAAGCATTGGTCCATTGACCCATTTTTCTCCTAGTTTTCCCAAAAAATGTCGTTTAGGGCCTCAAAACAGCTCCGAAATTTTAGGACCCAAAAAACTGCTAAAAATAGTAAGTTGTGCTGAAACTAAAACACTGAAAGAGAAAATGGTGGGGCCCCAAGTGGAATAGGCGGGTGGCCACCAATATTCACCTGGATCAAGAGGACTTTTGGAGCTTATACCTCGTTGGAAGGTGAGTGGAGCAAGGGGTGCTTCACATTGATCAAGATGCCTTGGGATCCTAGTATTGAGAGATTCCTTCATGAAAATACAAAGCAGAGATCGGGGCTAAATCAGTGGCACATTTGGGAACCTGGTATTACTGGTGATGATATTGGTGATTAGCAGGCAGAGGGGGCACTTGTTCCGGCATTGCTTGAGGACAAGCAATTTTTGGTAGGGAGAATTGTAATATCCCCAATTTTGTGAGCATGAGAATTTTGCCTAATTTTGGTGATATTAAGTAAAGGGGAAAATATTATTTTGGAGAAAGGTGGAAAGTATTATTTTATTGGAGATTGGCGGAAAATCATTGTTTTATTAAAATGGAGGCAAAAGTCACTTAGTGGAAAATGGCCCCCACCAATAAAATAATACTTAAAAAATGAGTCTAGAAGCATGGATATAAATTATAAAAGGAGGATGGACTCATTTTCTAATCATATTTTGATTATTACATTTCATCTTTCATCTTCTCTTGGGGTTGTTTAGCACAAGAAGAAAAGTGTTGTTTCACACCAGGAATTCCAAGCGGAATTCCACCTCTACCTTTGATGAACTTCGAATGTCACCCTATAGGAGTAAGAAGGAGTCCATCTCGAGGATTATCTAGGAGCTACATTGTATATTATTTCCAGTTGGAGTGTGCTTCTCTCAGGGTACAAAAGGAAATTTTAAGGGCTTGAGAGAAGCTAGTAGACAGTGGAGTTTTGGCCAGATAATTTGTAGAGAGTTATCCATAAGGAGGATGATTTTTTCCTTGGGGATATGTAGGGCCGAGAGCGTTTCATTTTGGAGGACTGAATTTATCTATTCTAGGGCTTGCGTGGGGGTTTCCTAGAAGATTTTGTGCACTTGCAGAGATTCAGAATTCGAGGAGCATTCGAGTTGGTATCTTCTTGGTGATTGAGGAGATAAATCTGCAGGAGTTAGGGAGGATTTCTTTGAGGGATATTTGGGCAAAATTCAGCAGTATCTAAACTGTAGGGCATTTTCTAGACAAAATTAGGCAATTTACACTTGTTGGGGGTCACCGAGGGCCGGTGGATTCAACCCAAAGCCTTTATAGGTTTTTGTGGGTTTGGTGAGAGGAGGCTAGGATTAATTTTACAGAATTTTCTGAGCACTTCTGAGGGCAGAATTCCCAGTTCCATTCAACAGTTAGTAGCATAAATTTTTGGAGGAGGGTGCAATTTACCCCAGGAAAATTTCCACCACTTCTGTCTCTGAGATAGTTCTGGGTTTTGTTGGAGCTGGTGTGGAGAGCTTGCATTTAATTTTGCATAATTTTTGGAGTAGATTTTAGGTCCAGAATCTCAGATCACATACAGCAGCAATGGCAATAATTTTCTGGGCTAGCACAAAATCATGGTGGGGAGCTCATCTGACATTTGACTAGATTGATCATCACCTAGGTTTGGATTTTCTTATTGTAGCAAGCCCAGGTTCCTCTTGCATACTCGTTTGTACTTTATTTTCTCGGAAATAAATAAAATGGCTCATAGTTTTGGTGCATTTCCTCTTGTGTTGTGATTTCCTGCATATGTGTTGAATTTCCTAGTTGTTGTTATAGTGCATTTTGATGTTATTCACTTAATATTTCCGTTAGGAATATTACATCCTCCCACCAATAGACATGATATTAATAGAAAAAATTGAAAAAAAAATCAATATGCGACACTTCTTACTCTGGGATTTTAGTGGGGAAAGTGTCCTAAAATCGGGACACATTAGGGCACATGTCCGACATGGCCCAAACACATGTCTTTATTTTAGGACACGATGTAAAACGTGTAGAACATGTTTTATGGGTCATGTCATGTCAAACACGCAGGATACGAGACATGAGACCCCTAACAGTTGTGTATTGTGACTTAAGTGCATATCCAAAGGATGTAAAAAAAATTATCAATGAAGGTGAGGAAATATTTAGCTCCCACAAGATGAGTATCCATAGGCCCACAAATATCACTATAAACCAACTCAGGAGGCTGAGAATCTTGCCTCATTTTATCTCTCATCAAGTGGGTTGCCATCAAGGACAACACATTGCATCATATTGCCAACAAAGGACTCTTAATTGTGTTTCCCCAACACACACCCTTTACAAACATCATTAGTTGGTTCATTCTACAGAAAGTCATCAATGACATGGAAATGAATCATTTCACAAGGACCCAAAGTTTGTACATCCCTAATGTTGATGTCATTACATGTTAGTGTCAATGACATTAGCTACTAAATCAACAAAGCCTTTTCATTTTGTGTAAGGATCCTTTCTTATCTTGCACATAGGATTGGAGTCATGACAATAAATTAAGGAAACCCCTTTAAAACCATCATTCATATCCTTTACAACCCATTAATATGGCCAAAATTCCACCTTTCTACTGGCATGTATGATTTGGTAAATAGAAAGAAGATTTGGTCAAACTTTTGGAACATGAAGAACATCTCTAAACTTAAAGGTGTCAATGATGACATCACCACAACATGAAACTAGTAAGGTTGAGTTATTTCCAATGTCTCCTTTCTCTCCACTATGTTATTGTCGATAATAAAAGAGGTGTTGTTGATTAGACATGTGCATGATAGCTCCAAAACCAGCTAGTCATTCCTACAAAGAAGAGGACTAATGTGTAGAGTGCACAACAAAATTTGCACTATGAGAAGATCTAGTAGTATTGTCTTCAAGAAGCCCCTATGCACATCATTTGTTTTGCAGTTATTTGGTCTTTTGAAGCCAAGAGATGAAAAATTTTAAGGCTATAGAGAAGTTTCTTCTTAGAGGATTTGGGTTTTCCCCCTTAGCCTTGATGAATTTGGTAAAAGGTGTAGAAATAAATTTTGAATGAGCTAGATCTTTGAGGGGGGTGGGGTACAGGGAAGATAATTCTCCCATATTCTTTAACATTAATTAATGTTGGAGAATATTAGCAAAATTATCCTCTAGAGAGAGAGTCCTATAACTCTTTATAGATAGAGGAATACTATAAAATGTGATGGCGAAGAATTTGAACACTGGAGAGGGAATATTCAAAACAACACTTGCATATTATGAATCTGATTTTGACTTTCAGCCTAGTCTAAATATGTTAGCCTCCAAGTTTTTAAACCTCTCAATATACTCATCAATGCTGCCATAGTCATCCATTTGAGATTAGAAATCTCATTCAAGTCTAGATACCTACATTGTGTTTACTATTCCAAAGTGTGTTTTGTAGGTATCTCATATTTCCTTCACACTTATGTTGTCTTTGATGCGATGATTCAAATTTGGCTTTGCAGATGGGTGATACTTTGATAGCTCCATCATTCTTTAGAAGTATGAGGTCATAGCCACAAAGAATGGGTTTCTCCAAAACATCCACAAACACTTGTGTTGATACCCAAAGAAGGATGAACATTTGATCTACAAAAATATTATAATTAGCCCCCTTTAATTAAGAAAATATCCACTTTCAGCCCATAAGGTTCAATAATAGCACAAAAAAATCCAATGTATGAACAAAAACAAAGTCTTTAAAAGTTCGCCTTGATAGATCCACAAGGGAAAGAATCTATAATATGCTAACTTTTACCATAGAATTAGGGAAGAAAGGGTGTGCTAGCCTTGAAGGAGGGTTCAAGCCCTAGGAAAACCAAAAAAAGAGGCATTATCCTTGAAGGATCGTTTCAAACTTAAGAAACCCTAGATGATCTAAAAAATCCTAGTTCTATAGTCACAAAGATGCCTTAAGTGATGCCATTAGCCAAAAATCTATTATATCATGATTCACGATTCACAATTGAATTGAGTAATTTGGATTCACACCCACTCAAATACCATGTTGACAATCATAAGATATAGAGAGAATTGAAGAGAACTAACATAAACCCTAATTATGCAATAAAGTAAGAAATTACGAACACTAAGGCATAATTGCACATGAAGAGATATTACACAAGAGTGAAACCATAAGGAAA
This sequence comes from Pinus albicaulis, assembly GCA_034641835.2. Classification (NCBI taxonomy): domain Eukaryota; kingdom Viridiplantae; phylum Streptophyta; class Pinopsida; order Pinales; family Pinaceae; genus Pinus; species Pinus albicaulis. Next base: position 420,767,467 of record CM076582.1, on the reverse strand, counting down.
GAAAACAAACGAAGAGCAAGCACACTATAAAGAGGGAAAACCAAGCATAAGAGAGGATAATACTTTAGAAGTTCCTGTAGGCCACTTTATAAAAATAATAAACAAATCACTTGAATGAAAAATGTCAATGCGTGTAGGTGCATAAATATGTAACTCAAACGTAGAGTGCTTAGTCCAAAAGGGTTTTGAGCCTATGTGTACAAGTTCAGCCTTAACCAAAGCTACAAATATAATGATGATACGATATAAGGTCGATCATTGTTGGGAGTGAAGTAAAACACCCCTATTTCAAATTTCAGTGAATTCTTGCAAGAATCCAGGCAATCTTGTACCAAAATAGGATGTATCATCATGATCAATGGCAAGTCACAAACCATCATTATTTTCCTCATTTTATGGAATGAATTAATGCATCTAGATGGGTGAAGGATGCAAGGTTATTATTTTAATTCCTGGATAGTGTGGTTATGTAGGTGGCGATGGAGGATGCAATTCAAGTTATACATGTTTCTAATTGTGTTATCATAAGGAATATGTGATGATGTTTTGGGTAGCATCGAGATGACTCTCACATGTGGGGAAAGTGAGCTAAGTGGTAGGGCTTTGCACCCATAGACCCATGGTATAGACCCATTGTATTCTGATGACCCATGTTATTCTGACAACCCATGGTATAGCACCCTTTGGAAAAGTATAAGTACAAGGGTAAGTGATTCATTCTTGTTGCTTGGAAAGAGGGTCGAGAGGGCCTGTGTTCCAAAGTCACACTTAAGAGGGAGTGAGCAGGCTCGAGAGGGAGTCAGCCTTCAAAGGGACCAAGAAGGATCAGAGGGAGTCAATAGATGAGAGGAAGACAAATTCATGGTAAAATATTTCCATGCAGGATGCTCAAGAGTGAGAGGCTTCTAGGAGCAATTTTTCTTCAAAGAACGGTCCCCATCATATAGCGAGAATTGCTTCTGTGTCATATGGAGTAGTTATGGTAGCAGATCAAGGGTGGAAATGCGTTCCAAGTTCAAAGGTAGATCCACTTCCAGGTGGTGTTGTAAGAATACACCCCTCACTAAGAGGGAGTGTTGATCTTTTAGGTAGCATCGACAGGATTCTTGCATGTGGGGAAAGTGGGCTAAGTGATGGGGCTTTGCACCAATAGACTTGTTATCACATTATACTATGTTTTTTTTTAATGCAAAAAATGTTGACAGTTTCAGCGTCAGCATTTTAGTTGTAATAAATGGGGAAATCATTGATAACGAGGCTATAAGCACTTTTAGTGATCTGATAATGTTTTCTGAACAATGTGTTGACAATGGGCTTATCAGTGTTTATGATATCGTTGACAGGCCAATTGTCAGTGCCAAAAAAAAAAATCAAATTTTATTTTTCAAATTACACTGACCACGTCAATAGCAATGATAGGTTTGGAAACGTGCCATGGGTTAAGTACTTTGTTAAATTAGTGATTTTTCCATTTTCATCGGATTTGTTTGTTTATTGATTAACCATGAGTTAAAAATGTGAATTCACAAACTGTAATGATTCACCCCAACTTGTAATTATTTTCTTCGCCAATTAAAGTCATTTAATTGTGTAATTTGGTTATTTTCTATGAAAGAGTGGTTACATTTGGAAAAACCGCATCCAATTTTTTCCACGAAGATCTACGATCAAATCCCAGTGAGATGTTATGTTTGTTTCTGACTAGAGCTTGCAATGGGGAAAGGCAGCAAGGCTAATTGGGTCGAGCCCAAAGTGCCTAACCTTTTGTAGGTTTATCCCAACATCTAGCATCAATTTCAATGAGTGGGCTAGCAAGAGTTCTTCCACTGATGCATCGCCTACCATGATTTTGTGGCTTGTGCATTTGCTCAGGGTTTCGACGGCAACTAGGTGGAGATCGGCGACCCTCCTTCCTAGTCATGAAGGAGCTAATAGCAGTGGCCAAAGCCTTTCCAGTAAATGGAGAGTGGGTTTTTAGGAGCCATGTATTGGAAGGAATCGGCATTCCCTTTTTTTTCTGAAGGAGGAGTTTAAGAATCACAACTGGAGATTTGGGGTTCAAATATCCTTGTTACAAGACAAGTGGAATTGGTTATTGAAGATTACCTAGTCATACTTCACCTGTGAAGGAAGGTTCAAACATGTAAATATTTATCACTTTCATTTCATTACACATTTAGTTGGTCAGGTTAGCTTGAATACCTGTTTCTATTGGTTGGAGAGTCTAAGGCATATGGCAGCTTGTTCTAGAGCAAGAACAGACCCTTCCCCCCACTATGTCTACCACAAATCCCTCATCAAGTTGTTGATTGAAAACCAACTGGCCAAATCAAGGAGAACCTGGAGCCACTTTCTATTTTGGGGAGGTTTTCAACCTCAACCCCTTAAGGCTTTAAGATGAAGAAATAAAATTGCTAAACAGGGGAGAAAGACTTAGGTAGCAGCTCCTATTGAGCCAACCCCTAGCCAAAATGACACAGATATTCCTTTGACATTATCTAGCCCTAAAATCCCCAAATTCTACCAAATCAGACTCAATAAATTAGACCATGCATGCCTTGGAAACTTACCCTCTGCTATCAGTTCTCCCCAAGTTGTGAGTTCACCCGTTGAAGCTTCCCCTATAGACAAAAATGTGCCCGAAAATATTAAAGGCAAGGAGGTCGAAGTTGAGACCCAAGCTGAAGAAACTCCACTATTTGAAACCCTTAAAGAAGACAAACAACCTCATACAAGCTCAAAAAATAAATTAAAGTTTAAAATCAAGCTAAGAAGTAATCCATATTTGGCCAAGGAGGTGATTGATGTAGATAATATGCCATTAAAGGACCTTATAATTAACAGAAGGAATAATTTAGGATCTCAAAAGAGCAAAGATAAAGAATCTAAGGAAAAAGGTCCTATGGAGAAAAGGAAAAGAAAGAAACATAGGATGGAGAAAGTTGATGTGCTTCTACAAGCAACCAACACCCTCAACTAGGGGGCTTCGGGTCATTTTGAAAGTTCTGATTATGCATTTGAGAAACAAAAATTTTGGGTTTATCGTTGACTATGTGCCTGAAAACATTATACATATAGAAATACAGAGAGGCACTAACATATTCGTTGTCAATTATTTTGAGAAGAGGAACTGACATCTCCATTGTCAATGATTTTTTAAGGGAAACACTGGCATCTTTGTTGTCATCAAATTTTGCAAAGGAATGCTGACATTCCAATTGTCAACGAATTTTGAAAATAGACAGAGAGGAAATTTTGACAGTCATTTTTTCAGGGAAATCTCCGAATCAGGAAAAAAGAAGCTAACAGTGGCAGTATCAGCAATTTCACCAAAAAGCCTCAGGAAAAAGGAGCTCTAACAAAAGAGTGTTTTTTAGTGAAAGATTGAACCTGTTTTGCAGAGAGACCTGTTTTCCAGCAAGGATTTTTTTCTATCAATAAGGGACATGTTCCTATCATCGAGGAAGATATTTTGAAGATACCTTTTCTTAGCCTATATATTAGCATATTTTCCAACTGATAGTTTTATTTTAGAAATACTTAATGTAATTAAAGATATCTTCCACATGCATGAACTTAGAATATTTTTTGTTATTTTGAATTATTTTAATTAATTTTGAAACTATAGATATTAGTTGATGTAATGTCTATAAGGACAACTTCTGAAGAATGAAAAAGTTTGATTTTTATAGAAAAAAAAACATAGCATTATGGTGTATTTGAGAAAATCTTAAATATATTGCATTTTTTTATGAGCATTTGCAGAAATATCTTGTGTTGTAGTTCCCTATTTGTCATTTATCTGTTTAAAAAATCTTCTTCATGTCTGGAAACTTTGGTATCTGAGATTAGAATTTATTTATGATCCTTTCTCATAATTTCTCAATCATTAGTACTTGTTGTTCTGTCAACTATAATATTGTTTTTCTTTTCAGTTCTCTTCTTCTAAATCTCTCAAAATTGTCAAAGGAGTTATTACTACCTTGATTTTTGTGTCTTTCTCGTTATGTTTGTAGCATCATCTGATAAAAATGGACTCCATGGCCAATGGTCTGTTCTACATATATCCCAACCTAATTTCATCACTTCTCAAACAAATATGGCCATCGAGCTTAAGGTATAAACCTACTACTACAGTGACCTAGAGTAGTTTTGTTTTAGGGAGAGATCCTTCTCTAGGTTGAAGGGTTAGCTTTCAATCTAAAAGAGGTTCGAGGTTACCTTAGAGTTTTTCCCTAACAGTCAGGAATTTTCTAAGAGATAACAAGAGCCATTGATGACCCAAGGGGCAATAATCTTGTGTGGCCAACTATTAGTAACATAGGAATGAATTTTCTAACATTAACAACTCGTATTTCCCAAAACAACAACTTAAGGAAAATTTTTACTAGCGGTGAATAAGGTGCACCTAACTGGAGCCAAAATCTTGAAGAGATGAGACATCTCACTTAATTTATGAGATTTCTTTTCAAACTATATTAAAAGAGATCATCAAGACCATTGAACCTCTTCTAATTTTCTATAAAATGATGGATGGGGATAAACCTACCATAAGTCATATTTATGAGACCATGGATCAAGCCAAAAAATCAATAAACAAGAGATCCAAGGAGAAAAAGGAACAAGTATATTCCTATTTCGAGAATTATCAGTGATATATAGAACAAGCCACCCAAACGACCTCTACATGAAACAGGGATTGTAGATTAAAGTGATAATGTTAGTTCATTTGGTATAGACTTGACCAATCCATAAAGACCAAGCCTAGTCAAATATGCAATTAAAACATTTTAAATTATATTTTGTTCCTATATATTCTAGAATATAAAGTTTATCATGGATGCATTTAGGCAAACATCATCTCATGGAATCTTATTGCCCCTAATTTGGAAGCCATTTCCCTAATTTTCTAAGGTTTGCAATTTGGATTCTTAGCTAGGGATGTAACAATTCTAGGTGCCAACCGACTTGGAGAATATTTGAGCACATCCACAAAATAAAAGAGAAACTATTTCGAGCAACAATGGTTGAATGATTTAGTATTTGTCCAATAGATTCTTCAATTGAGGTGAAATTGGTTCACCAACGCAACTACTATGCATAACATAATCTTGGAGAAGGTTGATCCCTCCTTGGATTGGGTAATGGATACCAAGCTAGTAGTTATTTTGGATGATGACTTTTGCTATATGGACTTGGTTTTGCTCCCATAGTTAGAGCTAGGTGTCTCAAAGGTTGGAACTTCCAAGGCCACCCCTTAAGAGGGGAGTATAATGGATGAAGAGGTTGATCCAAAGGATATTAATCAAGATTTAGGCAATGCTAACAATCTTGATGAATCATGAGTCATAACCAATGACATACTATGGAATCATTGGATTATAGCACAATGACTCTTAGACTTTGGAGATAGTTTAGAGCCTCAATGTCTAAGTAGTTTGTCTTAGAACTTTAATTTTATGTATCTCAGAACTTATCATTTATGTATTTTCATGAGATTTTTCCTATTTTTACCCTTACATGCAATATAAATCAACAAACTTGCATACTTTATCCTACTAATTTGACATTTATGTACATGAATATATATTTTTTAAATTAAAATTTGAATATTTCAAGTATTTTTAATCCGCTCAAGTTCAATCCAAGTTGTAAATTTGGGCCTCGTCAAGTCAAGACCAAGTTCAAACCAAGTTGTAATTTTTGACTTTCACTAGGTTAGAACAAAGGTTGAGTTTAATAACTTTAGCCTATATTTCTAGGATTTTTCATTCTAGAATTGGAGAGGTAAAGAGTAGAGGTGGATCTATACAAGGGCTTTTAAAAAATAAATCGTTTAGATCAAAGCACTCTATGAAAATTATATGATTTAAGGTACAACCCTATTTTAGTTATGTGTTCTCTCTCCTCCTACGTGAAAAAATATTTATAAAAGACCCTTTTGTAACAACTTCATATCTATCAACCCTTCAACCTTCCACTTCATTGCAACCCACCACTTGAAATTTTGCACTAAGGGCCACCATTCCAAAAACTTGCAAACCATTGCATTTTCTTTAAAATATCAAACATTAACCCCCACCCAGGGGGATATGATCACCAATTTTGGGATTTCCTTAATTTTTTTTGCATGGTCCCTTTGTAGAACATCCAAAAAGATGCTTTAACTTTAATATTTTCAAAACAAGTTTAGTGGAAAGTCACCAATTCTTCCACTATCAAAGGGTTTGAAGGTGGTAATTTTGGCAAGAGTCAATGACCAAGAGAGATTTTATAACAGGTCATGTCTATTCAGTGCCTGTATTTCAAAAATTTGAGGATCCAAATTTCTCTCATTTTTCAAAGATGCATTCATTCTTGGTAAGTCTTGAAACATCCAATTATTAATAAATTTTGATTTACGTTGCTTCTAGTAAAGTAGTTATCCAAGTTTAATATTGCAGCTTCTAGAAATCCATCTCCCTAATTAGTCCACATGTCACATGGATCATGCTGTCATATAGATCCATTAAACCAACTAGTCCTGGATTTCTCTTATGCTAACAATTCTCAAATCATCACAGAATGCATTCTAGTGCATGCACATCATATTTCACATCCTGATTAAACATGTCTAATCTTAATAGATGTTCATTTTTAGATCATAGCAAGCATATTTTGCACTCAAAATAATAATCTAAACACTAAGTAGCTAGTACTTGAAACTTCCATTCAAAATTGCAACATTTATATATGTTAATTCAAAAATACACAATTCTGAAGATACAAACAACAAATATATTGCAGAACTATCAAAATTGTATCTATCATATTGAAAGAAGAATTATACACAACTATAGTTCAAAACTCAAAAATGCTAACCAACATGTATACATGCATGTGCCTCCTTGGGATCCAAGCTTCAACTAGAGAATGTTGTATTGAAAATACATGCATGCATCTTCTTGGGATCTATACCCTTTTCCTAGAATATATCATCCTCATCCATAATTCCATATTATCCTAGGGATCCATGCCCTCATCTAAACATAGAAAATGCATGCAAGAATAGAAAGAAAATTGAATGCAGTAAAGATAAAACTCACCTTTGAGGCATACACATTGTTGTCCTCCTGTGTTTTTACAAAATACACTAGGTGACTGTGGATGTTCTACAAGCCCCTAAAGAAATAATTATTTTCCTATCAACTATCTTTAGAAATCTCACTGCCTTCATTATCCTAAATGAACCTATTTCACTGTATATTTCATCTCTGCCTTCTCAGTTTACCTTGCTGCTCCTAAAATGACTTATTTATTGGTTGGTTTACCTCATTTTCACCCTCCTCCTTACCCACACTATCATCTACTCTTTCCCCCTCTAAAATCTCGTCTTTCCCTTCAAAAAACCCTTCAAAACCCCTTTTCTTCATCCCTTTCCTCTATTTTACAAAAACAATGTAAAAGACCCTCTTTTACATTGTTTTAATTGAAATATTTGACTGTCGGGTCCTTTTTTTTTAATACATATTGAACCCTTATTTATATGTATAAACCCGACTCTTTAAGTATTTTAATCCCCCACACCCTAAACCTTAAACTCCCTTGCACCACATGACCCTAACCCCGCTCCTATTTTCTTCACCCTAAGCCCCTTCCCCTTAAAGCACTCACCCACATGCATTTAAACCCCTCGATCATATAACCTTTACCTCGCTCACTATATAACCCCCAATATTATTACAACAGAACCCCGCATATACTTTGAACCCACGCTAAACGACAAAGAGCCCCGCTACGTCATATGCGCTTGGGCCCCATCTTAGACCACTCCACACTATTGATCCAAAGCTTCCCCATCTGACGGTTGTCGCTTCCCATCCCGATCAAAGACTTGGACCCCACCTCTGCATCTACTCACCGTTCCGCACTGTCAATCTCTGCCCTCGAGATTCGACGACCCACACTACATATCGCAAATCAAATAGCATAGGGGTTAATGTTTTTAGAAATTTTGAAATGGGCGGTTTTTCCCTGCCACGCGTCTCACGTTGATCCGTATCGCACTCTCGTCTCGAAAACTGTTACGCCTCCTCTATCATGCGAATACCGGCTCCGGTTTTCCGAAAACCACTTATCCCTCTGTGCCATAATTCAAATACCCCCGCCACAGTTCAAACTTCCTGCTAGTTTCGTATACGGAACCAAGCCCATAACGCCTTTCTCCATCGTCCGACAGTCGAAAAACCCTTGAAAACGCATTAAACCCTCCCCACAAGTTTTAAATATGATTGTTTGTTTTTGTGCTCAGGTTTAATGGCAGAAATGCAAGTAAATGTATTCTAATGGTTCAAAAATGATGGATTAAGCTCTGGGTGATGCTCCAGAGTCTTAATTCAAATTTAGAAGGACCAGAGGCCCTATGTCAAGATTGATCATCGATGAAACATGATCACCGATGGTTACTTAACCCTCCAACAAAGAAGAAATGCATACCTACGCAGACAAACAAAGATACAGCAAGAGGAAATACAGTCAAAGGATTGTGCTAAAGAAATTAAGATTAAAGGATTAAAAGGCTAAACACAAGTCAAAGGAAAATCATGAATATTAGTCACAAAATCATAAATTAAAGGTAATAAGGGCAAACAACAAAGGTTTAAAGACTAAAAGGTTAATCAAAGGATTAATGAACAAAACGGAGATAAAGCAGAATAAGTGAAAAAGACAACAAAATAGACAGATAAAGGATAAATCAATGTTTAAAGGCCTAATACAGAGTTTAAAGATAAAATAGAGGCAGATTAGCCCAAAAACACATTTGAATGACTAATCATACAGCAGTTACTTCTTCAAAGGATATTTTGTCACCTACAGCATATTTTCTTTCAATAAAACATCTAAAAGTTATTACAAACAATCAAAGATATTTTTCATCTACCATCAGTTATTATAAAGTTATTGTAGAAATCCTTAAAGTCAAACATTTCATATAAATCAATTCAGAAGTTGAGTTAGGAGTTATTATTTCAGAGAAACACCTTCAGATGTTTTTTCCTTGGGCCTTGCATGGTCTCAAAGGTCAAAAATCATTAACTCTATAATAAGTGACATTCCAAACCCTAGCTTAGCACCACCTCATCATTTTGCAGATAAATACTACATATGAGTTTCATTTTTAGTGTTGGTTATTTGGTGGTTATTTGACTGATTTCTGCTGCTAAGCTAGTTGAGGATTGCTAGGCTGGATTTGAGACAGCTCTGAGGTGCAGAGATCTATTGTACATGGAGTATTGTAACGGGTTTGATCATCAATAATACAAGCACGTTCACAAGATTCTTCAGCTATGTTAATGGTGAATTTTTCCTTATTTCTCATTGTTTTCTTATTTTTTCCATTCTGTCCACATTTCTCTAATAAAAGAACATAATTTTTAGAGTAGGATATGTTGTCTTGGCACCCTATTTCTGTCTGCATTCTTTACCTTTATGTTTTCCTTTGCAAGGTCTGATTGGAGGATTCTTAATGGCCCTCTAGTTTCATATAGCTTGTTTTCTTAGAAATTATTCAATAGAGTCAAGGCCAAAGAAGTCTATGGTGAGCCCTGTATTTTGGTACAACTTGAGATATTATTTTTAAGGCCTTTCTTTGAAGTATACTTAGTAGAGTCTAAACCATGGAAGCCTATGGTATGCCCTGTCCTCTGGTCTGCCTCCAAATGTTTCTTTAAAGATTCTTTTGAGTGTTTAGTTAAATAATATCGGCTTCATTTGGTTCTTTAGCTTCTCTCAATGTTATCTTAAATGTTTTCTTCTTTCTGAAATTAGTCTTAGGATAGCTGGATTGTTGTCTTAAAAGTTTTCTTATTAAAGTCTGGCTAAAGAAGTCTATGGTGCGCCCTGTCCTTTGGTTTACCTCAAAATGTTACCTTAAAAGGCTTTTCTTGTCTAAGTAGAGCTAGAAGATTCTTAATTGACTATAGCTTTGCTGACTTCACAACTTATTATTGTTTCATATCACAATCTAATCTAAGATATCCACTTGATATAGTTAGGTTACCCTATGAAAACCCTTGCAAAGTTGATGAAAAATTAAATCCTTTTATGACTCCATGGCCCAATGGATTAATGTTTTCTCATAGTCTATCTATTCAGCTGAAACATCCCTCTAACCAGTCACACCACATATCTGTAAATCTACCAATTAATTCAACCAAAACAAACAAGTCCTTAGAAAATTCATAACTAGCCTAATATCTTAAACAAAGAGCACAAATATATATCATTTGAAAACACTTCTATAGAGAGATCCCTCTCTGAATCCAGGCAGGCTAGGTCCTAGGATTCCAAAGTGGTTATGATGTGGCCCCTGTATTGTTTTTTCTTGCCAATCTTGCAAATCATAAGGAGCCAACATAGTGGCAACCATACTGGGTATACTGAGTAATAAATTGTAAAACATATAATCAAAAACTCAGAAAAAACTCATTTTTAAACTTAGATGAATCAAGTGTTAGCCAAGAATGGTTTCTAATTGCTAATGGTGGACAACAATCAGCCATGAAACAAGTAAAAACCCTCCACCTGGTGACTCCACTGGTTTTTAGTAGGCCTTCTAACTCCACTAGTTTTCCATAGACTCCACTGGGAAACTTATTCTATTAAAACATTAACAAAACCCAGTCAAGAATACTTTGTGGATTAAGTATTTCTTTCACAGTTTGGTTTGTATCTTAAGACTGTCATACCATTTAACCTTTCTGATTTGTTGGGGCCAGAGTTCTAGCTTCTAGAATAATTAATAATAGATCCTATCCTGACCCAAATCCTCCTGCTATAGTTGACAATCCTGAAATTATTCTTAGGAAGTCTCCTATATCTAAAGATTCAGTTGTTAGAAAACCAATCCACAAAGAAAGTTCCCTACCTGAAAACCTCAAATACTTGCAGAATATCCCCTCTAACTCACCCCTAGAATAAAGTTTTCCTAGGACTAGATCTCAAAGTTGGATAACCCAGATAGTTTTAGACTCATCCACCCTACAAAAAAATTATGTTGTACTAACTTCATCCCCCACTCTTCACCTTCCTCCATTTAACCCTCTACCTCTTGTTGTAAACCCTCCACTTATTAACCCTCCATTTTTTCCACAACCTCATATCATGGCAACATGGTATGCTCCCTTAGTGCTTCCTTTACCTTTAGTTGTTCTACCACGGGATTATCAGTCCAATATTCCTCTATATGATGCTAGTAGTTCTACTACTTCTCAACAACATGTGGAAAAAATGAATGACTACTTTGATAGACAAGAAATAGATGATGAAACTGTTAAACTTAGAATGTTTGCTCAAAGCCTAGGGGGAGAAGAAATAAAATGGTTCAAAGGCTTAACCCCTAATAGTATAAATGACCTCCCTGATTTCCATCAACTATTCTTAAATAAATGGGAAGTCAAGAGAAATCCTCTTCAAATCCTATAAGAATACAATGACCTTAAAAGAAATGTTGGAGAGAGTTTCCAGGATTATTGGACTAGATTCAATAGTGTTTACAATGCACTCCTTTCACACATGAAACCTCCACAAGGCCTAGCCTTAGTGAAATTTCCTGAAGGATTTGACCCAGACATGTGTTATCAATTAAGAGAAAAAGATCCCCTAACCTTAGAGGACATGCAAAGAGGAGAAATAAGTGTAGAAGCTAACCTAAATGCCAGAAAGGCTAGATTGAAAACTGAGAAAAAGGTTACCTACAAAGATGAAGTTGGACCCTCCACATCAGATGCCAAAATTGAGAGCCTATTTAGGAAAATGGAGAGGATGATGGAGAGAATAAACATAAATGAGAGAGCTTATCCTAGAGAAAACCAAACAGCTCCTCAAAACATAAATCAAAATCAGAACCAAAGCTAAAACTTTAGAAGGAATCCCCCTCAAATTAGACAAAGAGGCCCTAATCAGCAAATCAAACCTCATTTTCAAGAAAACTATGTTGATGAAGATGAGGGAGTGATTGAAGAAATAGAGGAAAACCACATAAACTTGATGGGAGTAAACAATTAGGATATTGTTTTCCTCACTGAGGAATAACAAGGCATATTTACACCTTATGAAGAAGAGAGCCTAGAATCAGAAGACTACAAACAAGGCTTTGAAAATGCTATAATGGAAGTGCACAGACAATATGACCTTAGGAGAAAGAAAAACCAAGACCCTCCCAAAAGAAAAACCTATGAAATTTCTGCTAGGAATAACCCTAAAAGCATTTCTAAAAAGACAGCAGAAAACAATAACATAGTGGCTGGAAGTTCTGATAAAAACAAAAATAAACATAGCCACCATAATCCCAAACATAGTGGTGACCAAAGCAGCACTAGCAACTCAGCTAATGCTCCTAGTAAAACTATTTTAACTGTTGTTCATAATAAAAACCAGCAAGTTGAATTTGATGAGAAAACAGTGACTAAAAATACCAATTTAAACATTTCAAGAACTCAAACACCTTTTAGTATAGAGAGTGAAATTTATAAGATCAAAATTTCTATCCCTCTTACTGAACTAGTCACCCAATATGTCTATAAAACCCAAATTTTAAGAGCTTTAAACATAGGAGAAAATGCGGATTCTATTAATCTAAATGATGACAAACCCGAGCTTCTGTTTGGACCAGAAGTGGAAGGGAAATTTCAAGAAGGAGGTGTTCCTCCCTTTTATGTCAGTCTAAACATCCATGATAAAATTTTACACAATGCCATGTTAGACTCTGGTGCCTCACACAACCTAATTCCCAAAGTAGTGATGGAAAAACTAGGCCTTGAGATAACTAGACCTTACAAATATTTATACTATTTTGATTCCAGCACAGTTAAATTTCTAGGCCTAATAAAAGATTTATGTGTCAACTTAGCACAAATACTGGCTAAGAGCATAGTAATGGACATTGTGGTGGCTGATATACCTCCTAAATATGGCATTCTCCTTTCAAGATCATGGGGTGCTAAACTCCAAGGTACCCTACAAATGGACATGACTTATGCAACCATCCCTATCTTTAGTAAACCAAGAAGACTATATAGGTAAACACACATGAAATATATGGTTAGCAGTCAAGAAAAACCAGATAATTCCCTTCTTTATTCTATTCACACAGACCTTGATTCATTCATTCTTTACAATGATGAAAATCTTAATGAAAAAGTGATAGAAAATGAGAAAACAATAGTAGAAAAGAGGAAAAGGAGAAACAACAGCCAAAATAGTTTGCTAACATAGAATATCACAGCAAACACAATGAAAATCATGAGCAACAAAGAAATCACCAACATAGGACTAACCATGAAGAAGAAAGAAAAAACACTCGACATAGTGGAGATCATGATAAACAAGACAATGATAAACATGGTGTAGACCCTAAAAAATAGCATGGTGAACAACACAGTGGCAGCCACTATAAACAACATAATGAGGATAGTAGTGACTTTAATGAAAAATCTGAAATTGAACCTCTTTGGAGTATGAGTTTTGATGGTTCTTATAGAAAGACTGGTTCAAGAGCAGGCATATGGGTGCATAACACAGAAAACAATCATGTAAAAGGTCACTCGTACAAGCTAATTTTTCAATGCACAATAACATAGCTAAATATGAAGCACTCCTCTTAGGACTACAACTATTGAATAAATTAGGATCCAAGAGGATAACTATTCATGGAGATTCAAAATTGGACATTAGACAAATAAATGGAGAATACACAGCCAAGCATCCATGATTAAAAGCCTATAGAGATGATGCTATTGACCTCTTGAAAACATTCACATAATATGGGCTTAAATTTGTCCCCAGAAACCAAAACATTCTTGCTAATGCTTTAGCATTTGCTGCTAATACATATAAAAAACCTTATGAAAAAAAAAAATACACAATCCAAGTTAAATATAGACCAACAGTCCCTGATAATATAAAGTACTAGCAAGTTTTTGAAGGAGATAAAAAAATAGAGGATTTCCTACAATTCAAAAATGGGTTTGAAATGCCAAATTCAGACTTAAAGTATGAAGAAGACTGCCCTACTGAGGAACAATCTTACAAATAAGAACCCCCTAACACTATTGATATAAATTTGTTAACAAAATAACACATGGAGAAAACAGAACTGTGCACTAATATAGAAAAAGAAGGCTTTGAAGTGTTGCAATCTAATATTGATAACTTGCCAAACGGACTGGTGCCTCTAGAAGAACTGTTTGACTTTAATGATGTTGCCAAAAAGACAAAAATGGAACCAACTGAAACTGAAATAGAAGAGTGCAATATAGGCAGTGAACAAAAACCCAAATTGATCAAACTGTCTAAAACACTACCTGCTCATATAAAACAAAAATATCTTGAGCTTTTTAGAGAATTTACTGATGTTTTTTCTTAGATTTATGAAGATCTAAAATCCTATGATATAAAGATAATTTAGCATAAGATGCCCCTCAAAGAAAACCAGAAGCCCTTTAAAAAAAAATTGCGTAGAATAAACCCTGTATAGCTACCCCTGGTTGAGAAAGAAATCGAGAAAATGTATGATGCTGGAATTATAGTCCCTCTGAGATACTCAGAATGGGTTTCAAACCTTGTATCAGTAAGGAAGAAAAAAGGAGAAATAAGGTTGTGCATCGAATTTAGAAATATAAACAAGGCCTCCTTAAAGGAAAACTACCCTTTACCAGAAATGGATCACATCTTACAAAGGGTAGTGGGTTCTAAAAGAATTTCTATGTTACATAGATTTTCTGGATACAATCAGGTGCTAGTACACCCAGATGATCAACACAAGATAGCTTTTACTACACCTTGGGGCAATTTCATGTATGTGAAAATTCCTTTTGGGTTAATGAATGCTGGTGCCACCTTCCAAAGAGCCATGGATATTTCTTTCTTAGAAGAAATAGGTTACTTCATTGTGATTTACCTTGATGACATCACTGTCTATTCTAAAGCAGATGAAGAACACCTAGCTCACTTAAGAAAAGTCTTTGAAAAATGCAGAAAGTATGGTTTGTCTCTGAATCCCAAGAAAACTCTATTTGGCCTCCAAGAAGGAAAACTTCTGGGCCATATTATATCTGAAGAAGGGATAAAGATAGACCCAAAAGGGATTGAAGGGATATTTCAAATCAATCATCCTAGAAATATCAAAGAACTGCAATATTTCATTAGAAAGATTAATTTCTTAAGAAGGTTCATACCAAACCTTGCTAAACTCCTTAGAAACATGACAAACATGCTGAAAAGGGAAATAGGAGATAAATGAACCACAGAAGCAAAGCAATCCTTTGAACTGGTTAAACAAGCACTCACCCAAACACCAGTTCTATTTAGCCTTGGTTTCACCAAAGACTTCTTCATATTCTCCTTTGCATCAGAAAATACAGTTGTTGTTGTCCTATTACAGAAGAACATAAAAAGACAAGAGCAGCCCATTGCATTTTTTAGCAAGGCATTGAGAGATGAACCTATGAAATACAACATAACGGAAAAGCAAGATTTTTCCTTGATCAACGCATTGAAGGATTTCATAGTTTACATTTTACACTCACACATCGTTGCATTTGTGCCTAATTCAATGGTAAAATACATTTTAACACAAGACCCTGATGGAAAAAGAGGAAAGTGGATTACTGTTATATTAGAACATAATTTAGAAATCAAGCCCACTAAACTCATCAAAGGCCAAGGACTAGCTAAAATCATGGTTGAAACAAACTTCCAAGCACTAGAAACGAACATGATTGATGCATTAGATGAATAAGAGGAGTTGGAAACTCCACTTATTGAAGATTCATTTCTGAATTCATCTTGGTATGTTGATATTTTGTAAGTGCTTCTCAATCTTAATGTTCCTCCTGGTTTGTCTAAAAAAAAGGCAAGATTCTTAAAGTTAAAGGCTATAAATTACTGCATTTTAGATAAATGTTTATATTGGAAAAATGCTAGTGGTATATTGCTTAAATTTTTTCCTGAGAATGATGCAGAAAATTTCAAGCATGAGTTTCACAAAGGAGAATGTGGAGGCCACCTCTATTGAAAAACTACTGTCAACAAAATCCTTAGAGTTGGTTACTATTGACCCACCCTCTTTCAAGATATCCATAAAATGGTAATTTCCTGCCATAAGTGCCAAATATTTGAAGGCAAAAGAAAACTCTTGCCCTTACTATTACACAGCATTTTGTCACTGTCCCTACAATCCCCATCTCGCCCATTGGAGGGTCATTTCCATTATCAATAAGCAGTGTCATGCCTTGAAAATACCATCACTGTATCCATTTACATGAGATTAATATTCCTTCTGTTAAAAATTCCCTGAGCAGAGACTCAAAAAACCTTTTTTTTCCTTGGCGCGAGTAGTCAGTTATACCCTCGTGCCGAAGAGGAATATTAACACTGGTCCCCGCGCCAGCTAGCGCTCTGTCTCAATTAGCCACCCATGCCAAGCTGTTTATGAAATTTTTTTTAGAAATAGAGGCAGAGATTCCACTCCAACAACTTCGAGGATGAGTCATTGGGAGTGGTTGAACTAAATAAACCACAGACTCTCTCCTTTAGTTTATGGTTTCCACCTCTTATGGGAACTCCCTAAAGGATAGGCCTCCCTCCCATCATTGTAGGGATCCTAACCTCCTCCTTTTCCTCTATAAAAATAATCTATATCTCTTTGCATAAGCTAGTTGAACTTGGAGAATTGAACATACTATAGCAGAACTACTGAAGAGATAGAATAAGAAGGAATTACATTGAGAGATCTTGAGTCCATGCCTTCTGAGAGAGCTTGAGTCCATGCCTTCATCCCGTCCGAATTCCTTGACGAACATCTGAGACGTGCTTCGGCTGAACCCCTTTGGAGGAGACTGTGACGTCAAAGCATTGGATGTAACTCTTCCTTCTATTAATACATATACGTGACTATTGTTTGGTTCCCATTTTGTATTATGTTAGATGTTTAATGCAATATGCCTAGCCCTCTTTGACTGGCTAGTAGTTATGAGTGAAATTATTATGTCGTATGATGTTCTTGTTTGTTGTTCTATGTGCAAGTATCCGAGCATGATTGCGGAAGGATTGTGACTTGCCAAGGCAGGAGTGAGAGGCCACCACTATTACAGCAACGACAACAGTGTTGGACTCCAGTTAGGTCGATCTAACATGTCTTCTTTTCATTCATTAATTAGGAATCAACACTTTAGCATGTCTCTTTGTTTCTAGACCTACTCTAGGGCTAGAAGGATCGTCTATGTCCGCAGAGAGGATTTACCTGCTTAACAAATTGGAGACTCCACTAGGGAACAGTGTGAGTTTGTCATTTCATATTGTTGGGTTAGTTTCAGTCATTGATTTTATTATATATCTTTTTCTGGTTTGCTTGCTTATTTTATATCCTTTGTTCAGCTCTAGAGTGTTAATATTGACCTCTGCTCAGTGAGTTTTTGGTTTTTTTCCTTTTTCCCATAGTCATCTGGCTTGGCATGTTTTTCGTCTGAACAATCGCGCCAATTGGCACAGGTTGCTTTTGTTGCAGTCGTGCCAACCCCTATTTGGCACGGATTACAACCTTACAGTCGCGTCGAATCCTGTAGGATTTGGTTTGACCTCCTTAATGATCCTTTTGGTCAATTGTGCTTGCTTCTGGGTTATTTTTTATGTGTAATTATGGATTTGGGACTGTTTTTATTGCTGTTGACTTGTTTTTCTCAGTCGTTTTTCCATCTTCTTATCGGTGTAAATTAAGGCCTTAGGGTTTCTAAGCGTCTTGGTGCACTGAGCCTTCTGTTTGGAGATCAAGTCGTTTTGATTATTGTTAGTATTATTCTTGGGTCGATTGCACTTAGTTTTCTTGATATTTTTGAGTGATTGCTTTGATTGCAGGATCATTTCGTCTCTCTATTTATTCTTCTCCTTATTTCTCCAAGCATAGATTATATTGCTTGTTTTGGGTCGTTTTGAAAACTTTCTTTTGCTTTGGAAGATTGCAGCATTAGTTTGATTGCTTTCTTATGTTTGTTTTTTATTTGATTGAGTCATTCAATTTTTATTCTTACAAAATACTCAAGCTAGTGTTTGTTTTCATTTTTCATGTAATTAGTGCATCATGTACTTCTTTTCATTGAAAAAAAAACATATTTTGCTTTCTTTCTTTGCATCAAAAGTGAAATATTATTTTGCATAACTAGTGTCTGATTATCTAGGAAAGAGTTTCATTTTCTTTTTATTGTCTTAGATGCATTAGTGGATTTCTTTGCATACTATCATTGTTTGCTTTTGTTTGGAAGATCTCTATCCTTCTCATAACTAGCATTCATTGAATCGGAAATGATGTTCATTTGCATATAGCTTGCATTGAGGAAATTTGAGATCCAAATTTGATAGGGCCTTAAAACTGAAACATAATCCAAGATCAACTTTAAAATTCATTTAATTAACCTAAGGAAGCATTGAAACCTAACGAAACATTTTTAGTGGTCTAGGCTAGAGACATGTTTCAACGTCTTAAAACCTAGTAGCTGTCGTTTTCCATCTGGCTTTAGACAGCGCTAGTACAGACTTGTGCTTCCCGTATCGTCAGTATATAAAGGGAGACCCTCTAGGTTGCAATCCTTTTATCCATAGGAAGCCGAGTCTACCGCCTTGCAACCATGATACACCGAACACAGCATTCGGGGAGATTACCTGCACGTACATCAAGTCCTTGGTCATTTATTTTTCATTTGATCACCAAGGTGTATATGGCAGTTCATGGAAACCTAGTATACCCTCTTGCTTAGAGTACCAGAGTAGTCATTTCGATCTTTTCGTGACTCCTTAAAAAGAGAAAGTGATAGAGTCAACCTGAAAGTGATAGAGTCACCTTTTTCCTGTTTCTTGACTCTTAAAATATGAAACGACAGAGTTTTGTTTCAATGTCTTAAAAATTAACTACCCACGAAATATTCCTAGTTAAAGTTATCTTCTTTAGTATTTTGTTTTAAGGTTGTTTCCAATGGAAACTTTTTTGGAGTTTACCAACCAAGGAATCCCCTCTGAAGGGAATCCTGGTCCTTTTATTTCTTTTGGGAATGTTGGTGCTCCTTATATGCCAACATTGTCCCTGCCTGGGTTAACTATTGGGTTGCTTGTTTGGTTATTTTCGACCTCGGTGGTCCCGAGTGCTCTGACATCTGTTCGACCATCACCTCTTCCCAGACAACATCATGTTGATTCTAAGGTGGACCTCTCCCCTTCTTCACCTATTTCATCATCTTCCTCTTCTACTTTTCCTAGTGAAAGTTTGGATTCTAGTAACCAGGTGGCTAAGAAGAAGAAAAATAAAATGAAGAAGAAGTCAGATAAAAGAGAGGCTAACTCTGCAACTATTGAGTCTAAGAAACCATCCATTGATAAACCATCCAACCTTCCACAGAAAGTCAAATTCCCTTGCATGTTGTGCAAAGGTGACCACCTTCTTCGAGACTAGCCTAACATTCCCAAGATACTTGAAGCATGGTCCGATGGCCATCCGTCGTTGCCTTTGGCTTCTAGAAGTCATATCGGTGGTACATCTTCGACTAGCCATTATAAGACTCATAAGAAACAGGGTAAGATTACTAATCCCTGTAAGTTGTGTGAAGGGCATCATCCCATTCACCTTTTTCTGTACATGGATGAAGCCAAGAGAGTGTTGGACAACCCTACTATTTCTACACCCTACTTTCCGGCTGGTTACCAAAAACTTTCATTGAGTCCTCCGCTAGTTGATTCAACGAGTGGTCAAGGGTCATCCTTGGTCGATCCTGTTCCCTCAAAAATTCAAATTCATGAATCCATTACCGACCAATCATTGGTCATGGAATCGGTTGATCTGGTCCTGCCCATGGTTCATCAGGTCTTTTCTGTCGAGAGTGGATCTCATCCCCCTCACGTTCTTCTTGTTTCTTCAGATTCTTCGGACTTGGAGAAAGATTCTCCCGTCCCTGTAGCTCAAGAAGTTGCTCCTATTTCTCCCATGATGGAGGTCCATGAGGTTTCTCCTCTTGCTCTGGTAACACCAGGGGATGACCGTCTTAGTTCAATGGCACCCCCTCCAAGTAATTTGATCACTTCCTTCGATTGGAGTCGATTTTCGGGATACCGCCTTCCTTCTTATGTTCCTTTGGAGATCACGATACAGACCTTTGATGTGATCGCACCCAGCACCATTATGGATGAGGGCGTGTTTGTTAGTATTTTGTCTTCGACTACTTGGAAATATTTTGGTTCTCCACCGCGTGTGCCTGTTACATAGAATCTATTGGCTTTTAACAGAGGAACAAGTCAACTGTTAGAAATCCTTCTGAAGTTGCCTATTAATTTGGGAGGTAAAACCATCCATATAGACGTGATGGTTGTTCCAGGCCCCTTGGATTTCAATTTAGTCTTGGGGCGTGACTATGCTTATTCCATGGGCACAATTTTCTCCTCCCTATTTCGTGTGATCTGTTTTCCACACAAAGGTCAGATCATGACCATTTATCAACTTTCATTCTTTGGTCCTGAGGTGGAATTTGGCCCACCATCATCTCTTCTGGGTCTTTATCTTCCAGTTGTACCTTCCCCGCCATAGGTTAATTATGTGGCTACCTATCCCATGCCCGCATTTAGTGATAGTATCGTTGTGCATAGTGTGCTGGGGGCATTGGGTCCTAATTTCCAAGATGTTGTTCTCCCATCAGATGTGAACCTCTTGGAATCCATTACTTCTTATTCGACATGATGAGTTGTCTTCGGAGCATAGTTCATTTTCTTGTGTCAAGCTCCCTAAAAAATGAAACAAGGTCATCGGAGCAAAGTTCGTTTCTTTTATCAAGATCCTTAAAAAATGAAACAATCTCATCGGGGCAGAGTTCGTTTTCTTGTGTCAAGCTCCTTAAAAAATGAAACAAGGTGTTATGAGGATGGTTCGTCTTCTATGTCAACCTCATTAAAAATTGAATTAGGTCATGAGGATAGTTCTTTTAATGTGTCAACCTCGTTAAAACAATGAAACATGTTCCCGTTCAATTCGAGTCTTTGCCAAATCTCGTAAAATCCCAGTCGATTTTTTCTCTTGATCTTGTAATTGAACCTTCACTCCATCCGCCTTTCAGATGAACTAAAGCTTAGGGGCATGTACCTTGAATTGAGTCACCATGCTGGGGGCATGAAAATATTTTTCAAGCATATTTTATCTTTGTTTCAAGCCTGTGTAAAAATGAAACCAATTTCAAGCATAGTTTGTTCATGTTTCAAGCTTGTGTAAAAATGAAACTGACCTCAAGCAGAGTTTCCTGATTTCAAGCTTGTGTAAAAATGAAACCATTATTTTGTTACCTCTCATGATTTCCATTTTATCAGCCTACTTTTCCAGATGAGCCTTGGTTTCCTTGTACCATCGTTACCATCTTCTCGGCCGATCATATGCCTTCACTTGGTTCTTTTACCCATTCCTGAGGAACCGTTGCAATGAGTGGTCTCGTTATCCAGCCTCTTGACTTTTATCATGTTCTAAGTAGTTCCACCATCACCAAAACCAGTTGCTACCCTTAATACCACTCATTCCTCTAGGAGGAGTCAACTTTTAGCTCTTTTCTGACGCTCTAAAATTGAAAAGATTTTCGAGACTCTTGTCGTTACGAACTCGTTAAATGGCTACGAAGTGATATCTACTTAGTATGTGTTTACCCCTTTTTCAGGCTGGGATAGATTTTTTAAGAAAAAGGAATACCTTAGCCTATCATGACTAAGAGGTTCTTTTAGATATTGTTTTTTACTTTTTCAGATCTGAGGGACTATTCACGAAAAGGGCCATAATGGAGTTTTCTTTTCTGCCTTCTTTTCAAACTCTCTAAACATGAAAATATGAAGAGTCCTCCCTTTGTCAGACTCATTAAAACCTGATGACATCGGACTTCCTCACCATGACGTTATTTGAGTTCCTCCTTCCTAGGGCTTGTAAAATGTACTAGGTTGGATTTTTCCGAAGGATAAACTTACAACACAAGCATATGTTATCCCCTTCAAGCTTGTTTTAAAAAATAATTAGGGTACTCGCCAAAAATGGTGGGGGGAAATGGAACCAAGTTTTAGTTATGTTGGCAGTATGTCGCTCTTGAACATGGCACTTTTCTGCATTCATGTCGGGTTGGGGACATCTCATTTCGTCACTTTTTCCTCCATGGGTTTGGGTAATCTCTTTTGCTCATCTTCTCTTTGCCACGTCAACATGACCTCAGATCCATTGATTTCAAATACTGCCAAATCCAGTGTCGTGTTGCTGATATGTTCAAGAGAAGTTTGCCTCTGCAGTTTTCAACCTCCCTTTGATTCTCTGTTGGTCCTGATTCACTATCATCAGGTTCCTTTGTCTCGTGTCGATGATGTGGGAAACAATATGGCCCACCTTCGATCAGGTCATTTCCTGTCGACTTCAGCTCATTATCCAAGGAATTTGATCTAGAGACTCCCTTCTAGTACCTTGGAGCCTGCATGACTCAATGGTGGGTTCTTCGCATTCGATGCAAGGTCCACCTCATTGGCATTCGATCAAGTGATTCTGCGAGTGTTCGACACCAGATCACTATTCACATTCTATGGATTGTATTGGTTGTACCTTGAGAGCCATTGTCATTATTGGTGGTTTCTCTCGTGCCTGTTAACAACTTTCATCATTCTGGTAATCATGTGATTTTCTTGCATGTTTGACTTCAGATCATATATTCGCATGCTTAAATTTGTACTTGTTTGGGTTAAGATGGAGCACAAGACCCTGGGTTTTGTCTGATAAAATCCAGGCTACGGATTTTTGTGGATTATCATGACTTATTGCATGACTATTTTTGATTGGATGGCTGTGACCGTACCTAAGTCTATTTGTTGATCCTTACTACTGGATGGTTGTGTCCATACCTCGGATCTTAGTTTTTATACACTCTATTATGGATGGTTGCACCCATACCACATGTTCATGTATCAGAGATATCAAGTTGTATTTGTAATTGCAGGTTTTTCGACAGCGGTGTTTGGTTCGAATGCGTTCTCATAAATAATTTCTCCCCTCCCTCTCCCTCAAACCTCATGCTTTAGGGCGCATCTGTTACACAAAATTTTTTCATTGTCCCTGCAATCCCCATGTCGCCCATTGGAGTGTCATTTCTGTGATCAATAAGCAGTGTTATGCCTTGCAAAGGCCATCATTGTATCCCTTTACATAAGAGTAATGTTCCTTTTGTGTAAAATTCCCTGAGCAGAGACTCAAAAACCCTTTTTTTTGCCTTGGCGCAAGTAGTCGGTTATACCCTCGTGTCATAGAGGAAGATTAACACTAGGCCCCGTGCCATCTGGCGCTTTGTCTCAGTTAGCCACCTGTGCCGAGCTGTTTATGGAATGTTTTTTAAAAATAGAGGTGGATATTCCACTCCAACAACTTCGAGGATGAGTCATTGGGAGTGGTTGAACTAAATAAACCACGGACTCCCTCCTTTATTTTATGGTTTCCACCTCTTATGGGAACTCCCTAAAAGATAGGCCTCCCTCCCATATTTTTAGGGATCCTAACCTCCTCCTTTTTCTCTATAAAAAGAAGCTATTTCTCTTTGCATAAGCTAGTTGAACTTGGAGAATTGAACATATTATAGCAGAACTATTGAAGAGATAGAATAAGAAGGAATTATGTTGAGAGAGCTTGAGTCCATGCCTTCTGAGAGAGCTTGAGTCCATGCCTTCATCCCGTCTAAATTCCCTGACGAGCATCTGAGACGCGCTTCGGCTGAACCCCGCTGGAGGAGACTATGACGTCAAAGCATTGGTTGTAAATATTCCTTCTATCAATACATATAAGTGACTATTTTTTGGTTCCCATTTTTGTATTATGTTAAATGTTTAATGCAATATGCCTAGCCCTCTTTGACTGACTAGTAGTTATGAGTGAAATTATTATGTCGTATGTTGTTCTTGTTTTTTGTTCTATGTGCAGGTATCCGAGCATGACTGCGGAAGGATTGTGACTTGCCAAGGCAGGAGCGATAGGCCACCACCACTACAGCAACGATGACAGCATTGGACTCTAGGTAGGTCGATCTACCGTGTCTTATTTTCATTCAGTAATTAGGAATCAACACTCTAGCATGTCTCTTTGTTTCTAGACCCACTCTAGGGCTAGAGGGATCATCTCTGTCCGCAGATAAGATTTACCTGCTTAATACTTACCTTTGCATCCTATCTCTATTGAAGCTCCTTTTCAACAGTGGGGCCTAGACTTCATTGGGGAAATCCATCCTGCTTCATCTGCATAACATAAATGGATCCTCACTGTAACTGATTACTTCACAAAATGGATAGAAGCCATCCCTTCTAGAACTGCCACAGATTTAGTCATCATTAAATTCCTTGAAAACCATATTTTGTCTAGATTTGGCTATCCTAGAAAGATTATCACTGATAATGATGCAACCTTTAGATCCAAGAAGATGATGGAATTTTGTCACAAATATCATATAACATTGGATCATTCTACAACTTATTACCCTCAAGGTAATGGGCTGGCAGAATCCTCAAACAAAATTTTGGTGAACATCATCAAAAAGTTGCTAGAAGAGAATAATAAGTCATGGCACAACAAGCTAGTACATGCATTATGGGCAGACAAATTAACAAGTAAAAAATCAATTGGAATGTCTCCCTATCAACTAGTTTATGGAGCAGATGAAATTTTTCCAACAAGTCTAGGAGTACCAATCATGAAACTAATACAAGAAGTACAATCTGAAGAACATGACATGATAGTAAGAATAAATTGGATTGTACAGTTGCAACAAACCAGAGAGGAATTATATAATAGAACACATCTAGTGCAACAAAACATCAAGAAGTTGTTTGAAAAGAGAACAAAATCAAATGATTTCAACATCGGTGACAAAGTGCTCAAATGGGACTCAAGAAGAGAAGACAAGGGAAAGCATGGAAAATTTGAAAATATGTGGAAACGCCCATACATCATCCATTCTGCCAGAGGTAATAATGCATTTTTTCTACAAGAGATGGATGGAATGGAACTTTTTGGAGGTCCTATCAATGGCAGGATGCTCAAACATTATTTTTGTTGAACATACTCAGTTTAAATCTTTGTCCATTATATATAACATTGTTTGAAGAAAAGATTAAAAATAAACACAAAAACAAAGAAAAAAGAAGGAAAATAGGGCAGTAAAAAAGGAATAGGTACAACCCCATATCAAAAAAGAGTACTTCTGAAAGTGTGCAAGTCCAAATGCCACTACTTGAGAAAGAAAGTTTTTGTTCAGTCATATAGCCTAATCATGATTGAACAAGTTTAAATTTCTATTGATAGGTTAGTGAAAGAAGATTTTCCAAACTGACTAAACTTGGCTTATTAGTAGATTACATTAGGAAAAGATATTGGTTCCAATGTTTAAAATCTGAACCAAGAAAGAAGAGAGGGATGAATAACAAATTCCAAATCACAGCCCTTGAAGTTTTTGTTTTAATTTCTGCAAAATAAATTTTGTGAGCATACTTGTACAAAATGTGCAGACTTGTACAAAACGCCACAGCTCATAACAAATCAGACTGTCTAATCTTGATTTGGTTATGTTTTCAATTTCCTATTTTTAATAGAGAATGAAAAAACATCTTAATCTTGACAGATACATAGATTAGGTAGAGAATAAGGAAAGCTCGTCAGTTTAATCTGAGCTTTTGAAGATATAAGTGTAGAAGTTGTTAGTTTCCTGTTTTCAAAAGAGAATAATTTCAAGGGTTGGCTATCTAAATGCACGCAATGAAGAAAAAATGTTAGGAAAAATAGGATGGGTAGGTAGAATTTGAGTTGAAGCAATCTTGTTTTTTAGATTTTGAGGATCACAACTTCACAAGAACAACAGTAAATTGAAAAAAGAGGAGTCTGTCAAAGTGAAAATCAAGGAATTGGTCTACTTCTTCCAAATATTTGATCTCTGAGGTTCTTGACACCTCGTAAAGGAGTTTCCCTCCCCAATTGGAGCCACTATTATCCTCTTGTATTTTTACAAAATTCACTAGGTGACTATGGATTTTCTACAAGTCCCTAAAGATAGAATTATTGTCCTATCAGCTATCTTTAGAAATTTCACTGCCTTCATTATCCTAAATGAACCTATTTCACTGTATATTTCATCTCTGCCTTCTCATTTTACCTTGTTTCTCCTAAAAAGACTTATTTATGGGTTGTTTTACCTCATTTTCACCCTCCTCCTAACCCACACTCTCATATACTCTTTCCCCCTCTAAAATCTCATCGTTCCCTTAAAAAAAACCCTTCAAAGCCCCTTTTTCTTCATCCCTTTCCTCTATTTCCCAAAAACAATGTAAAAGACCCTCTTTTACGTTTTTTTAATTGAAATATTTGACTATCAGGTCCTTTTGTTTCTATACATATTGGACCCTGCTTTATATGTATAAACCCGACTCTTTAAGTTTTTTAAGCCCCCACACCCTAAACCTTAAACTCCCTCACACCACATGACCCTAACCCCGCTCCTATTTTCTTCACCCTAAGCCCCTTCCCCTTAAAGAACTCGCCCGCATGCTTTTAAACACCTTGCTCATATATACTTTACCCAACTCACTATATAGCCCCCGATATTATTACAACAAAACCCCGCATATACTTTGAACCCGCACTAAACGACAAAGAGCCCCGCCACATCATATGTGCCTGGGCCCCATCTTAGAGCACTCCACATCGTTGATCCAAAAATTCCCCATCCAATGGTTGTTTCTTCCTGTCACGATCAAAGACTCGGACCCCACCTCTGCATCTACCCACCATTCTGCACCGTCGATCTCCACCCTCGAGATCCAACGACCCATGCTACATATCATAATTCAAATAGCATTAGGGTTAATGTTTTTAAAATTGTGAAATGGACGGTTTTTCCCTGCCACGTGTTGTGCATTGAACTGTATCACACTCCCCTCCCAAAAACCGTTACCGCCTCCTCCGTCATGCGAAAACTACCTCCAGTTTTCCGAAAACCACTTATCCCTCTGCGCCATAATTCAAATACCCCTGCCACAATTCAAACTTTTTTTTGGTTCCGCCTATGGAACCAAGCCCATAACACCTTTCTTTGCCCTCCGACAGCCCAAAAACCCTTAAAAATGAAGTAAACCCTCCCCGCAAGTTTTAAAGATGATTGTTTGTTTTTGTGTGCAGGTTTAATGGCAGAAATGCAAGTAAATGCATTCTGATGGTTCATAAATGATGGATGAAGCTCTGGGTGACAATCCAGAGTCTTAATTCAAATTTAGAAGGACTAGAGGCCCTATGTCGAGATTGATCATCGATGGAACATGATCATCGATGGTTACTTAACCCTCCAACACAGAAGAAATGCATACCTATACAGACAAACAAAGATACAGCAAGAGGAAATACATTGAAAGGACTGTGCTAAAGAAATGAAAATTAAAGGATTAAAAGGCTAAACACAATTCAAAGACAAATCATGAATATTAGTCACAAAAGCATAAATTAAAGGTAATAAGGACAGACAGCAGAGGTTTAAAGACTAAAAGGTTAATCAAAGGATTAATGAACAAAACAGAGATAAAGCAGAATAAGTGAAAAAGACAACAAAACAGATAGATAATAGATAAATCAATGTTTAAAGGCCTAATACAGAGTTTAAAGATAAAACAGAGGCAGATTAGCCCAAAAACACATTTGAATGACTAATCCTACAACAGTTACTTCTTCAAAGGATATTTTTCCACTTACATCATATTTTCTTTCAATAAAACATCTAACAGTTATTACAAACAGTCAGAGATATTTTTCATCTACCAGTTGTTATTATAAATTTATTGTAGAAAGCCTTAAAGTCAAACATTTCACAGAAATCAATTCAGAAGCT
The DNA here is from genome assembly GCA_034641835.2 of Pinus albicaulis. Classification (NCBI taxonomy): domain Eukaryota; kingdom Viridiplantae; phylum Streptophyta; class Pinopsida; order Pinales; family Pinaceae; genus Pinus; species Pinus albicaulis. Next base: position 420,739,538 of record CM076582.1, on the reverse strand, counting down.
AAGTTAGGAGTTATTATTTCAGAGAAACACCTTCATATATTTTTTCCTTGGGCCTCGCATGATCTCAAAGGTAAAAAATCATTAAATCTGTAATAAGTGACATTACAAACCCTAGTTTAGCACCACCTCCTCATTTTGTGGATAAATATTGCATATGAGTCTCATTTTAGTGTTGGTTAGTTGGTGGTTATTTGACTAATTTCTACTGCTGAGCTAGTTGAGGATTGCTAGGCTGGATTTGATACGGCTCTTAGGTGCAAAGATCTATTGTACATGGAGTATTGTAACTGGTTTGATCATCAATAATACAAGCATGTTCACAGGATTATTGAGCTATGTTAATGGTGAAGTTTTCCTTATTTTTCACTGTTTTTCTTATGTTTTCCTTTTTGTCCACATTTCTCTAATAAAATAATAGAAGTTTTAGAGTAGGATATGTTGTCTTGGCACCCTATTTATGTCTTCATTATTTATCTTTATGTTTTCCTATACAAGGTTTGATTGAAGGATTCTTAATTTCCCTCCAGTTTCATCTAGCTTGTTGTCTTAGAAATTATCCAATAGAGTCAAGGCCAAAAGAAGTCTATAGTGAGCCCTATCCTTTGGTACAACTTGAGATATTGTTTTTAAGGCCTTTCTTTGAAGTATACTTAGTAGATTCTAAACCTGGGAAGTCTATGGTATGCCCTGTCCTCTGATCTGCCCCAAAATGTTGCTTTAAATATTCTTTTAAGTGTTTAGTTAAAAAATATCGGCTTCAATTGGCTCTTTAGTTGCTCTCACTGTTATCTTAAATGTTTTCTTCTTTTTGAAAGTAGTCTTAGGATTTTTGGATTGTTGTCTTAAAGGTTTGCTTATTAAAGTCTGTCTAAAGAAGTCTATAGTGCACCCTGTCCTTTAGTTTACCTCAAACAGTAACCTTAAAAGGCTTTTCTTGTCTAAGTAGAGCTAGAAGATTCTTAACTGACTATATCTTTGCTTCCTTCACAACTTATTATTGTTTCATATCACAATCTAATCTAAGAGATCCACTTGATATAGTTAGCTTGCCCTATGAAAACCCTTGCAGAGTTGATGAACAATTAAACCCTTTTATGACTCCATGGCCCAATGGATTAATGTTTTCTCATAGTCTATCTATTCGGCTGAAACATCCCTCCAATCAATCACACCACAGATCTATCAATCTACCAATTAATTCAACCAAAACAAACAAGTCCTTAGAACTTCATAACTAGCCTAATATCTTAAACAAAGAGCACAAAGATATATCATTTGAAAACACTTCTATAGAGAGATCCCTCTCTGAATCCAGGAAGGCTAGGTCCTAGGATTCCAAAGCAGTTTTGATGTGGCCCTTGCATTTTTTGTTCTTTCCAATCTTGCAAATCATAGGGAGCCAACACATGCATCCTCTTAACTCGCCACTACATAACAACATCTCACCCCCCAATCCAACCTAATGCTACACTATCAATACCTCTGGACAAATATCTACGTGAAGGATATGTTGGAACTAGTTCACCATGAGGAAAGAGAATTGACTACTAAGAAAATAGGTAAAAACTTCAACATTCCCTCTTTGAAAGGAAGGTGTGCTCCACCAAATGCATTCTCTCCCTTAGCATCCCAAACTTCCCCTTTGACAAGGAATTAATCAAAATCTCTGCAACCTGAGCTACGGTTTGGCTGCAATAGGCGAAAGAAAAATCTGTGGTTTCTCTTTTAATAATTCCTTTTCCCTCCAAATTCACTCATTTGCAAGTGTATCCATGGTGAATGTAGAGAGGAGAGAAGGCCCTAAATCTTGTGCCAATCGTAGCGGACAAACTGACCGTTGGAATCGAGATCTGTCAGTTCCAGGTAAGAGGCCTAACCCTAATCTTTCATTTAAGGGGATCAAAATTTCAATTTAGGCACCCAGAGCTCATGAACAGGCCAGGTCGCACTTTTGGGGTCTGTTCTAGGACCTGGGTAGCAGGTATTAGGCAGAAAACTATGACCTCTCCCAGGCAATGACCTGAAAAGTGTGACATGTCAGAGAAAGGGGGTTTCAGTGTTATTTTTGGCTAAAATTTGGGATTTTTATGGTTGAGGGGCATAGGTTCCCCCAAGAATGTTGTGTTCATGCCAAAATGTATTTAGAAAAAGGGGAATATAAACACATTTTTATGATGTGGTGTGCCATTTGTTTTTGTTATGGTTATGCAATTCGAGAAAGGGAATGGAGGATTACCAATATCTTTTGGTACTGGATATATGAAGCAAATGGAATTAAATTTCTAGGTTTGCATACACGGTGTCACTATCCCAAAGATTGGATTTGGATATAATGAATTGGTGCTCACCTAGAAATCCCACAGGTTGGTCAACGACAATGTCTAGGGGATTGGGTTGTTGATGTAAGATGAAGGAATGATGAGGGGGATCATTCCTAGAGTGATCTGAAGTTATATGGGACTCTAGAGGATGTTCTAAATGGGGAAGAATAATATTACTAGAGTCAACATGACCAGATGCACTAGGAGAGTTGTAGGGAATTGCTTCTCCTGGCCTCTCCAAAGGGGTTCCCCCTTACCCAAACATTGGGTGTCTATGTAATGGCCACAAGGTGTATGTGGTTCGAATGCATGGGTTCGATGTAAGGGGGGATAGATAAAGTCAGGGGTGGTGACTACTTCCATAATGTCATCATCATAATAGAAGACGGGGTGACTGGTGGAAGAAAGATCGCCTGATGCGGCGAATCTACCTAACTCATCATCATGAGAAGATAGGTTCACATGTGCATCATCACAAGGGGTGACAGAAAAAAAAGTAGATGAAGGATCCACTGATGTTGAGCCCAAGGTGATCGCTAAAGGGAGGTCAGGCGAAATAGAAGGGGAATTCCTAGGCGGGTTTTCCATCGTGGATCTCATAGATGATGACAGGTAGTGGACATTGGCTGAAGACTCTGTCATTTTGACATCTAGAGGGGGAATGTCTATGGGAGTGGATGTGTCCTCTGGTTTTTATGAAGCAAAATGCTCAAATGAGGGAGAGGTGGACTCATTGCACTTTGCCTCGAATTGGCGAACTGTCACTAGAGAGGTGCGGAAGTTCTCGAGGCGGGGATAGAGGTGGGTATAATGGCCATGGAGATCACACAAAGAAAAATTTTAGTTGATGTGAATAGTCTTAGGGTTCTTGGCTGTAGTTGAGGAAGAAAAAGAGGGTTCAGGTACTGTAGACTTAGGGAACGCATCATTAACCATGGGCTTGATACAAGGCAACTCGGGACAATGATGGGTGGCATGACTGACAACATCACACAAAGCATAAGGCTTTGGAGGCTGAGGAGGAGTAGGGTCAATCGGGGCAGCCTTGTCTTTTGGTGCCATCTTGCGAGCTTTGCCCCCTTTTCCTGAAGTTGTCGCAACAGGAGAAGGTTCTTGTTGAGGTGGCTGAGGCACGGTAGCAGCGGGAGGGGTCATGGGGACCAGTTGAACCGGAGTCAAATCAAGATAAGGTTTGGGTTAACCAGGTGGGGTAGCACCTAGGGGATCGATGTACTAGACAAGAATCCCCGAGGTCAGGTTGTGAAGGGATAAGTTAGCCATGATAGGTACCGAGAACACTCCAGGAGGGGGAGCTAGGAATGGTATCTGACCGGAGGGGTAATGGCCAGGCAGGACGGCTCCGAGATGGTTAAGGCTAGGAGGGTAGAGAGGCTCATTGATACCAGCTGCAGTTGAAGGGATAGGAGGATGGGGTCCAGAAGGCTGAGTCGAAGTGCTAGGAGAAGGTTGTAGAGGGTGGGGTTTTTGACTAGCCGAAGCGGGTCGCTTGAGGGAAGCCCAAGACAATTGCATCATGCAAACATTTGATGAGCTGGGGTCAGAGACAGGAGGAGGAAGACTAGGGAATGAACCAAGAAAAGAGGAGTCTTTGTAGACTCTGGTGAGACACTGGTTAAAGGTTCAACGGTTTGCTTATTGGCCAATGAAGATATGATGGACTCAAGGGAGGTCTGAGACTTCGGTTCGTAATATGTTAATTGGTCAATGGTGACGATATTTCCATTATGGGGAAAGGAAATCTGGCAGTGAATCATAGATGGTACAGCAGACATCACATAGGTGTAGCTACAACCCAATAGAATGTTATAATCTAAGGGGGCAGCAATGACTTCTACATCAACGCAAACAGTCTTGCCTGCAAGAGTAATACGACAATTGCGGAACATGCCAATGGGCTTGGAGGAGTGGTCATCCCATGCTCAAAGGGTGATAGTGGAAGGGTCCAAATCAGGTGATTTGAGTTGCTTCCAAACCGAAGTGGACATCACACAGGTGGATGCCCCCTCATCAATGATACAACGGGAGACATTGGCATTCCGAATCTTGATGGGGATTTGGAAGGCAACGGAAGTAGGAAGGGGAGGATGTTTTGACCGGTCAACATCGAAGACAATCAAATGATCACCTGAAGGATCTACAACACCCATGGAAGATAGTATAGTTTTTCATTGTGAAGGACATGACTATAGGAGTTCCAGCGTTGAGATGGCAGCAGGAGATTGCACCAAATCATCTACTATACTATACGAATGGGCAACTTTGCCAGAAGTATCGTTTCGATGTAATGGTCCCTTGGGGATCTTGGTATGAACCTCCGCCTTAGGTGGAGGGATCTGTAAAGGACCATTAGTTGTCGAAAGAGGCTCTATAGAACCTAAATAAGGGTGCTTGGGGGCAGACGTAGCAGGAGGCTTATTGTACTGACGGGACCGAGTCTGAAGGTCGAGGTCAATGGTAATGGGTTGGTCAGAGTTCATCGTGAGAATTTTGTAATCAGAGGTACTAGATGGAGGAGGTTGAGTGGCCGCATAACCTTTAGGAGGTTGGGTAGCCATAAATCCTTGCTGAGGGAAAGGATTAGTAAACACAGCCGACTGACTAGGCACAACACTGGGAGGAACTGAAGGGGAGGCTTTTTGTCCTCGCGATGCTACTTGAGTCTCCCAAATCTACCACATTTGTGATAAAAGAGGACAATCGTGGGTGTAATGACCATAAACACCGCAACAAGAACAAGGCTTTTTCGTGCGAACATGCCTGTCCTGCTTGGGCTTAATGCCCTGTTGTTGGTTAGTAGTGTTAGGTGCATTACCATGGGGATTAGGTCCTGTATTACCTAGGTCAGATTGATTTTGGGTGCCTTTCCTCTTATTTTTGGAAGTAGGAGGATTAGTCGCACCCTGTTGTGCATACACCTGCTCCTGGGGGTTCGGTGGTTGTTGTTGTTGGGGTTGAGAAGGAAAGGGAGGTGGGGGTGCTAACGCATGAGGGGCTAGAGCACCAAGCTACGGATATGGATAATAAGGAGGTTGGGTAACATTGTGGTAAACAGATTGGGCAAAAGGAGGAGGCATGTCGTATCCTGGATACATGCTACCGAAAGGGGGAAAGGTGCTAGAGGAGCTGGCCCCTCCCTGAGGGAAACCATAACCCATGGGAGGATGAGCGTATGGATTATAAAGGGCTCCAATGATACCATCGACAGCATGGGATGCCCCCGGTGCGTTGGCACCACCGGGTCTAGGGAGATCAGGTAAGATGGTATAAACATAACCAGACTATGCGTAGATCATGTCATATTTTAACGCAATCTGGAGAGAAGCTTCTTTGGTTTGAGGGAAATGTGATGCGACATCTTTGCCGATAGTAGGAAAAAGGGATATAAGGAACCAGTCCATGTAGACACGATCTTCGAAGATAAGGGCTCGACATATTCTTTTTCTTCTCCACCATTCCTATACATGATCGGATAGGCGGGTTGCAGAAGATTGACGGAAAGAAGTCAAAAGTTCGGTATTAGTGTCATAATGAAGGGGAAGATGGAAATAAGATAGAAAAGCCTGCGCAAGAGTCGCAAAGGTGGTATGAGAGGAGGAGGCGCGATAAACATACCACTTAGAAGCTTCGCCAGTAAGCGTACATTGGAACAACCGAAGACGGATGGATTCATCGGTAATGGAGTTAGACGAACACCACATGTAGAAAGATCAAACATAGTTTGTAGGATCTTATCCAGCAAGACCTTCAATATTGGGGATGTCAGAAGGGAGCTTGGTTGGCATAGAAGGCCAACTAGTGTCATGGCATATGGGGTCATTGATCACTAGTTAAAATCGGGAAGACTGAGGCCTGCCATATAGGGGAGCAAGGGAGCAACCGGGATAGTTCTTGTTGCAGTCCCACTAGTAGTATTCCCAGCATTAGGTCTGGGGCTACCACCAAAGTTAGGTCCTGAACCAGACATGGTGAAGGTGACAGGGGGAGAACCAGGGATGGAACTAGAAGGGGAACCCACTGAACCAGAAGAGGAGTCGGAATGCGGATTCGGTGCAGGACTAACTCGAATCCTACGTGGAGGATTAAGTCTTCCTACCGGAAACTGAGGATGAAGGCTAAGAAGTCTCTGTGATAAATGCCTTGGGGACGTAATGATGAAATCACAAACACGACACAAAGGGAAGAGAGACCAACAAGCGTAAGTAGGTGCAGGATCAAATGATTACAATGTCGAAACAAGGGCAAAGAGGTGCAGGATCAATTGATTACAATGTTAAATTCTTTGCCTGGCGGTGTTAACCAGGCTCTTCTTCACTTAGGGTGTGTGTTTTCAGTGTGTAAATTTTAATTTTTAAACCTAGACGTTTGTAGAGAAAAAGAAAAAGTGTGTTTTATAACTGTAAATGAACCTGCAGATAATAGTATATGAAACTGAAATAATAGAAGATAAACAGCTAATTATGCATTAATCTAAACCCAAGGAGGCGGGCCTCTCATCAACTAGTCTGTGGGTGGGCAAAAAATCTAGTCAAAACACACCAAAATAGCCAATAGATCTAAAGTCAAGAGGGACAAAGATATAAAGGTCAGATCTGTTGGAAATAGGTGCAGAAAAACATCAAACAATATGAGGAAAAATTGTTGTAATGAGGAGGCGAAAGGCTACAACCTGGAGGGAAGCAGAGGGGACCCTAGCGGAAGACCCAAAAAAAACTAAAAGGAGGTGTTTTGGATGGATTAATAACCAATATGAAGTGGATATGAAGGTAAGGGATCAGATCTGAAAAATGGTTGAATACACTAAAATTTCAAATGACCTGCTATAGCTAAAACTCCTCTTAGAAAGGTGGAGGGTGTTGAAGCCCTAAGGGGCTAGGTTCCCACTTTGATGAGTAAAACAGAGAAATTACAAGTCCAAAACAAGCAGAGACGGAGGTCAGACAACCCTAAACAGAGGCCCAGAAAAACCCAAAGAAATCTTAGAAAAATTCCCACAGAAAGTTCAGGTCGCGGTTTCTGATCTATTTTCTGCAGAGGTCACAGTTTTTGGCCTGCTTTCTGCACCCTAGAGGTTCAGGTCATAGGTTTTGGCCCAAAAAGTGAGACCTACACTTCCGGCACTCTCGGGAGTGGGTTTCATAAAATAAATAAATAAATAAATCGTCTCAGCTATGGATGATGCCTGTCACCTACGCAATAGGTCTGAAAACACACGGAAGTTAGAATTTTTAATGTTTTAGGGTTTTATAGGTTATAAAAAACATCAAGAAAATAAAAACAAGAAGCTGAAGAGAAATCCTAGGGTTTGAAGCAGCTGGTCATGCAGGGATCTAAAAAACGACAGAGGTCGTAATCGTAATCCTCAGTGGAGTCGCCAGTTGTTAGGATGAATTCTTATCGCAAGTGTACCAAAAAATATCACTTTATCTGTGCATAAAAAACAGCTCTAACATCAAATATGGCTACCAATTTCTTTAGATATACAGTTATTTGACCAAGATAAATGCTACAAAATCTAGATCTATGCGGTAAAAGACATTAAGCAGTAAATAAAAGCAAGAGTTGCTTCATGCATCCAATAGACAAGACAAGAACATTTTTAAAGAATTTTTGTATTTTTGACACCTGGGAAGGGAACATAGAAAGTTGTTACCAATCCCCCTCAATGGGATGGGTTCTTGTAAGTCCTCAACACTTCAGATCTAAGATATCTCTCTCTTGATGGTGTAGAAAACCCAGAAAAAAAATGGAACTCAAAGGGAGCTCACAAGAAAAATGATAGCAAAATATGACAATGATGGAGGATCAAAGTCAGACCAAAAGTATAGATCCAGAGTGATCTTTAGGCAACAAAAGGTAGTGAGTGAATGGAAAAGCCCTTCTATTTATTGCAAAATATCGAGTTAGTCTAGATATTGGTGCATAATTAAAATATTATTAACCAAATCTAGATCCAACTTTTATGAAATATTTTGTTATATTTGTTGGAGGGAAAAGGAATTTGACTTTGGTCAAATACCTTTATTTGTAAATAATAAATAAATAAATTATTTATTTATTATTTTAAGGATGTGGTTGAGTAATAATTAAATAAATATTGATTTATTCAATTATTTATAAATGATTTAGTCAAATTTAACAAGGAATATTATTTAAATAAGGTTTAAATAATTATTCCTAGAAAAATAATAATATAAATAATTATTTATCTAATTAATTTTCATATTTTTGGTTAAGTATGACCAGGAATATTAATTAAATTGTTGTTTAACTAATTATTCCTTGAGGAAAATCAAACAAATGTGGATTTATTCAATATTTCCTCATGGGGTTTCCTGTTTAGACCATAAAAAACTTAATAAATAAGGATTACTAAGTTATTTTTCATAGTGAAAGAAATTTTACTTAGGGTAAAGTTGATCTTACATGGTGTACTTTGGTTCGTCTAATAGTAACAGGTTAGATGACCAAAAAATGGTGTAACAAAAGGGGAACATACTTAGGAAACATTTCTCTCTTTTGAACATTGTCTTTGAAAAAAATTGTATTGAATGTCTATATGCTTGGAGAAATCAAGAAATGATGAATTCTCGAAGATTCCATCGCAACTTGGATTGCTACAATACATAACCATTGGCTCCAACACCTGATCAGCCACTTCTTATATCAACTTTGGAAGCTATATAGCCTCACAACTAGAAAAATACATATCCATTACTTTGCCTATGCTAAAATCAATGTCATTGTTTGCTTGCTTCTAATTAAACCAAGATATCATATCTAAATTAAAAATCCATGAAGTAATTTTTCTATCACCAATATCACCCACCTAGTTTGAATATGCAAAGCCATGCAACATCAAATTTCCATCTCCAACATACCACACCCATAACGCAATGTACCTTTCAAGTAGTGGAGGATAAGATTTGAAATAGTCCAATAAATTTTCCTTGGATCAACCATGAACAGGCTCAATTGATCCATCAAATCTCAATCTCAATCCACAATCAACTTTGGATTTAAAACTATGGGAGTAGCTAGGGGCTTGAAATGCATCATCTAAATCTCTTGAGAATATTTATTGTGTAATTCCCTTGACCAATTAAGGCCTCACATGTACCTCGGCACACCTCAAGACCCAAAAATAGTGCATGATACTCATTTCTTTCATATTAAATTTGGAGTCCAACTCCACATTGCACCATGTTATGAGCTTGTCACTACTACTTGTAAAGATTAGGTCATCCACATACAAGATCAAAACTAATACATCAAATTTATCAAATAAATAGTAAAGGTTAGGAACTGCAATAGTTTTGGTGAAGGCCAAATTCAACTACTTATCAATTTGTGAGTGCCAAACATATGGTGTCTTTCTTTAGCTCATACAAGGCCTTATTCAACATGCACATATGAGTATCTCGCCCATGTACCTCAAATATCCTAGGTTGATTGATATACACTTTCTCTTCTATCCTACCATTCAAAACAATTGTCTTTACATCTATCAAATAGAAATAAAAATAACTAAATAATATGCAAGAGACATAATTACCTTGATAGAAGTGCATCTTGCAACTAGATTAAAAGTCTTGTAATCAACAACCTCTCTTTGCAGAACCCTCATGCAATGAATATAGTCTTATACTTCTCTATGCTCCTATCAATGGTATGCCTCACCTTGTGCAACCATCTATAATAAATCACTAACTTCCCCTCTAATGTTGGCACAATCTCCCAAACATTCTTGTTTCTTACCCCAAAGTAGTATTCATGATTTGGATACCATTCATGAAGCATTTAAGAAAATATGGGCATTAGCTTTGGATGGAGGTATTTTCCTCGAGAAATTCCCTCAAGCTACTAGAAATAAAATGTGAAGGAATACACTCTAGGGTTTGATAACCTCCTTAGAGAGATCCATTAAAGATTCAAACCTATTGATGATTCTATCCTTGATAGATATATTAGATCTCTCCATGGACATTTGACCTATTCCTTTAGGGACAAAGGCCATAAACACCTAACAAAAACCAAGCTCGTGGCTACTAAAGTAGAGGAAAATATAAACGTTGCTATGATTGACTTGTTCAACTATCCTAGGGCTAGGATGAACCTAAGATCAAACCTAGTTCCCAAGTAGATCTTGCTTTGCAAGCCTTTTCTCAAAAATTTGATAATCTTACAAATGAATTAATGAAAGTTCAAAAGACATTGATGGAAAAATTGACCGTGATAGAGAGAGATAAGGGATCTTGATCTAACTTCCCTCCTAAAGCGCAACTTAATAAGGACAAGCCCTTCAGCAAAAAGGCCCGTGAGGGGGGACCATTCTAACCAATAATTTGTTACAAACACACTTGACCCAACCAACCTGGTAGAGAAATAAGGTCCCCTTGGTACCAAATTTGTGAGGAGCCACACTCCCAAGAGGAATGTCCTTACAATCAAAGAAAGGAGGAAAAACATCTTGAGCACTTGAACATTGTAAATGATAGTGCTCCCTTCAATATTTTGCTTTGGGATACCTATTTCCACTCGAAGCCTAATCAAGTTCATAATTCAACTGACAATCATAAAGTTGAACCAATTATGGCTCTTGAAAACATGGGAAGGTTTAGGGGTCTCCAATATTCTAGGAGAAACAATGACCAACCCCAAGCAAGCTCTAACTCAACTAATCCATCCTAAAGGAAGGAAAATTTTCAAGTGCAAGCACAAATAAAATTTAAGCCAAAGCCTAAGAACAATGATATTGCGTTGAATGTGTATATCACAAATGTTTTGGTCAAGGTTAATGTGCAAGTTCCCCTTTTTTGGTTTTTAAACTCATGTGGTTTTCATTTTTTAAAGAGCTTCCTGGATTATCCACATTACTAAGGAACGAGTGTCGACGTTTCGAATCCCAACAGGGATCCATCATTAGGACTTTCTTGAATGAAGAAATTGAGAGAAAGACTCAGACCATAAATAGAGGTAGATTTCTTGTAAAGAGCCGACCAAAGTTTATAATTTTATATTTTTAATAATTATATTTCTAATAAATTTAATTTATTTATTAAGTTAAATTCACATTTTTATTTTAATTATTTAATAATAAGTCTATTTTTATGTCTATTATTTGTTATCTTGAATTTTTTAATAGTAACAAAATTGGTTATTTTAGTTTATAAAAGAAAATTTTAATTTAATTTATACTAAGTTTAAAAAATCTATAAAAATATATTAAGTTTTTATTTTAATTTTTTTATTTTTTTATTTTATTATGTCAATTATAAAATACTAACTAATCATAAAGATATATTTAAAATATTATAATTTAATTAAGGTCATAATAATAAAATATAAATATATAATAGAATTTAAAAAAAGATCTATTTAGTTAATTAAATATATCTTTTTTTTTAATTATTATATATTTAATATTAAGGAATATATTTAAGTAAAGGAAGTGAATATTAAGATTTATTTTTATTTATATTAAGGGTCTTAATTACTTAAGCTCATTTAATAAACTAATCAACCTATAATGCTAGGGAAACTTTTTTAATAAACTAATTAACCTATTATGCTAGGGAAAAACTTTTTTAGGTTAGGAAACTTTTTAAGGGAATATAGTACAAAATCCTAATAATTATTGATTAAATAATTAATCTTTATTTTAACCAAATAAAAATTAATTAATAAGGATAATTATTAGTATTTTAATTTTTTAAAACTAAATTAGAATCCAGAGGAGGAGTAACATACCTTGGGTTATATACCTGAAAACTATACATCGGCGGAGGGTGCTTTGGAGGAACATATTTGTCGAAGAAGAGGTCTCCAAGTGTCACTAATTTCAATTCCCCCATCCCTATTAAGATTATCAGGATGTTTTATAATCTCAAGGGCCTCTCTTATTTTTCTTCTTTGATAGTGTTCTTCCCTCGCAATGATCCTTGCATCTTCCAGACGTACTTGATGTTTGGTTTTCGAGGAGTGATCTGCAAGGGCTGAGGTATGCAATCGTTCATACCTGATATCAGCTCCATGCTCCTTAAGTATTTTCTGAAGTGAACGTCCAGTCTCACCGATATAACTTTTCCCACATGAACAGTTAATCTTGTACACTCCTTTAAGTTGTTCAAGGTTTATGCCATCCTTAACTGATTGCATCTTTTGCCTAATAGTCCCTAACGTTGAAAATTGAGCGAAAATATTATTCTTTTTCAGGACCTTGGCGATTTTATCAGTAACCCCCTTAATATATGGTAGAGAAACTCTACCCATATTTTCTTGAGGTTCATGGTGATTCCGAGGTAAGATCGAACTCTTAGCTCTTTCCAGGGATTTTTTGATATCTCTCTCTTTATAACCTAAATCTCTGAATACAGCTGATAGGTGATTGATTTCCTCGTTCAGGTGCTTGGTATCAGAAATCCTCATGGCCTTGACGGCAAGGGTATTAAGGACACCAAAATTTTGAGCCAAATGATGGTAGGACTCAGCATGGAGATAGCTATTAGTATGGGTTTTCTTTCTAAACACCTGGTGCCCAAGTGTTCCATCATCATTCCTAGTGACAAGAACATCCAAAAAAGAAATGCTCCTATTTTCTTCAACCTCCATTGTGAACTTAATCTCTATGGAAATGGAGTTGAGGTGATTAAAAAATCCTTCAAGATTCTCTTTACCATGGGTCCACTTTATGTTGGTGTCGTCTACAAACCTTTTCCACCAGTAAGGTTTTAAGGGATAAGAGGTAAGGGCCTTTTTCTCAAAATGTTCCATGTATAAGTTGGCGACAATAGGGGATAGCAGAGATCCCATTACGACACCTGATACTTGTTCATATAATCCCCCCTGAAAATTGAAGAACGTGGAGCGTAGGAAAATCTCCGCAAGCTTCGTTGTTTCAGGATCAGTGACATCTTTAATGACTTGGATTGCCTCAAGTTCCCCTTATGGAGATGTGTTAATTTTGGGCAACTAGGTCAAAAATCCATGTTGCGATGCTCATATAATGATTATGATATTTTTTTTGGATTCCTCTTTAGGAGAGGTGCAAGATTGATCTAAAGATCATCTTGTTTGGATGAGCAAAACTTATATTTTGATTTTATTTTACACACATGTGCAATTCTTCAAGGTTGGCCTGAATTGTAATGTAGGCTCACAAGCCCAACACATGTGTCACACGCCCTCATTGATGGATATAAATTGGAGGGACTTGATGGTCATTTTCTCATCATCTCATCACACACATTCCTCATTATATGATTGGTTCGTATAGTCTAGAAGAGGCATCTCTCTCTCCCACGTGTGAATTTGGATGTCGGAAATATGGATGATGTCGGAAATGGATGTCAAAAACCTGGATGCCGAAAATCATTTTGTTGACTTGCGTAGACTGTTTTGGGATTTGTCTCATGAGGTGGGTGCGACATTGAAGGAAGGTTAATCTTGTATGTGTTTGACTGAAACTCCAGGAGGTTGGAAGGGTTGGTTTGAGCAGCCAAAGTCTTTTCTGGCTAGGGCATCCTGTTGACTGTAGTAACAAACATTTCTCTCTATCTTTGCTGGACAAGAAGAATTTTAAATTCTAATTTATTATATTAGCTTGTATTTTGTCGATCTATTATTATGTTCTATCATAAATTAATTTCAATGATTATGTGATTGCTAATCTAAATATGGCCTATAAGAAATATTGAAGTAAACTGCTATAAGCATAGAACATACCATGGTATCTAAATTTAACATGGTATTAGAGCTAAGGTGAAGACAAAGCCCAAGCTAGTGTGAAAATAAATCATTGAATAAGTTGTCCTATCAACGACCAATGGCCTCCACATACAAGGGTTTCAAGAGTGATGATAAGATGACTGATAAGTCTGATTATCATGCCTGAAAGATGTCATTGGATTTGGTATTGGAAGGTCAAGAATTCATGGACTATGTGCAGGGAAGATAAATTAACCTCCATCAAATGCATCGGCTGCCACAAAGGTGAAGGATAGAAAAGGGGAAGTTAAGGAGAAGATGATCATCAAGGATTATATTCATAAGCACTTGGTTGCTTATATCTCTGAGCTGGGTACATCTAAAGAGATGTACAATAATTTTCTTAGCATGTTCAGGGCTAGCAATGTTAATCAAGTTCTTTTATTCAAGAACAAGTTGAAGAATATCAAGAAGGGCAAAGAAGAATCCATTCAATCCTATTTTATGAGGCTCACCGAATTTAGGAATGATCTCTTAGCTATTAAAGAAGAATCAGTTGATCGAGAGCTCGTTTTCATTGCTCTTGGAGGACTCCCTAGTGATTGATATGTATTCAATACTACTATTCTTAATAATAATGTGATTCCTGATTTTGATGAATTGTTTACGAGATGCACTCGAGAGGATACAAGAGTGATGGAGAGATACCATCCCTCAAATGAGAATGGAGGTGACCCTACTGCCTTTATCGCTCATGCAAATAAGAGGAAGGCTCCCTCTGATTGAAGTGGAAATGGTCAACCTTTCAAGAGGTCAAGGTATTCCAAGTATGATGAATCCAATGCTATTGATAATAAGAAAAATGAATATATTTGTATATATACCATCTCTGTTGCATCTCCTCCCGACACCCTAGATGTTTGGTTGATTGATAATGGTGCTTCAAGGTACCTCACTGGATATAAAGAAGCCCTTTCTGATTTTATTGAGAAGGATACTAATATGGATATTATCCTTGGAGACAATGTCAACGTATCCCATGAAAGGGACAAAGACTGTGACCCTTCATCTAACTCAAGGTCAAGTCCTTCGCTTGCAAGATGTGTTTTATGTACCTGATTTGAAGAAGAATCTAGTTTCCATTTCAGAAATGGAAGACAAAGGATTCAAGGTGGCATTCATCGATGGAAAGGCACACATTTGGAAGAAGAAATTCAATGAAGCTCTTACTATTGGTTTTAGAGTTGATATGCTCTATCAGGTTGGTGGAAGTCTGTTAGGGGCCATGACATGTGACACAAATATTCAAACCAAGCTATGGCACCAGAGGTTTGCATGCCTTCATTACAAATCCCTTCTCGAAGCAAGGAAGGTGGTGATAGGGATACCCGAGTTCAAAGATGATCATGAAGGTGTTTGTTAGGGTTGTACTAAAGGAAAGCATACAAGGGGACCATTCGCCTCAAGTGTCATGAAGACATCTGATATTTTGTAATTGGTACATTCTGATTTATCTAGTATGATGCCCGTAACATCCTTGGGAGGATGCTTGTATTATATCACTTTTATAGATGACTTCTCCTGCAAGACTTGGATATACTTCTTGAAAAAGAAGGATGAAGCATTCAAGTGGTTCGGTACCTTCAAGGCCTTGGTGGAAAATCAAACAGGTAAGATCAAGATTTTGAGGACCGATAATGGTACTGAGTATGATTCAAATGAATAAATGACTTTTTCAGGGAAGATGGAATTAAGAGGGAGACCACTACTGTGTATACTCCTGAGAAAAATTGTGTTGTTGAAATAAATAATAGAACCACTGTGGAAGCTGCCTGTGTTATGCATTTTGACCAAGGTCTTCCGAAGTTTCTATGGGGAGAAGCTACCAACACTACTCTGTACGTTCAAAATAGATGCCCACATTCTGCATTGGACTCTAAAACTCTCGAAGAAGTCTTCTATGGTAAGAAGCCTGATGTCTCCCATTTTAGGGTTTTTGGAAGTCTCGTTTATTTTGATGTGCCGAAGGAAAAGAGAAGGAATTTGGATTCTTATGGGAATAACGAAATGTTTGTGGCCTATAGTGAAAATTTGAAGGAATATATAATCTATGTGCATGGTCAAAGAGAAGTGGAGATATGCCACGATGTCACCTTTGATGCAGATGTTGCGCTCACGAAAGTCAGGGATCTTCCTAGATCAAAGGAATACAAATAAGAAGAAGAAGAAGCAGGGAAGCTGTAAGAACTGAAGGATGAATCGATGCCTAATGTTGAAGTTCCAGTGGATCCTATTGATCCACCTCCTTCAAATAAAAGGAAACCCTCATGGCTTAGAGAAACTATCCAAGATGTTGAGAGGCATATTTCTCCGAGAGGAACATTCTGTGAAAGAAAGAAGATGAATAGGTACCAAGGGTACCTAGCAGCCATGAGTATTATTATATAATCTGAGCCTGGAAAATTTGAAGAAGTCATAAAGAATCAAGTTTGGAAGGATGCTATGCACAAAGAATATGAATATATTATGAAGAATGATGTCTGGGATGTGGTCCCAAGACCAAAGGACAAATTTTTTGTCACCCCGAAATGGCTCTACAAGATCAAGCATGGAGCCGATGGAAGTGCTGAAAATTAAAAGGCAAGATTTGTTGCCCGAGGCTTCTCTCAAAACAAAGGTATAGATTATGACGATATATTTGCACCTGTTTCCCGCTACACCACCATCCAATCAATCATTTCCCTTGCTGCAACGCAAGGATGGAGTCTCTATCAGATGGATGTGAAGATTGATTTCTTGCATGGTTTAATACAGGAAGAGGTTTATGTGGAGCAACCTCTAGTTCGAAGTCCAATATAGAGACACATATATATGCAGGTTGAAGAAATCCCTCTATGGGTTGAAGAAAGTCCCCAGGGCTTGGTATGATAGGATTGATAGCTACTTGATGAAGTTGGGCTTCACTTGAAGTGATTCTGATCCAAACCTTGATTTTAAGGTTCAAAAATATAGGCCTCTCATTCTGGTTCTCTATGTGGAAAATATCTTCCTGAAAAGTGTTGACCCTCTTATTCATCAATGTAAGAGGGAGCTATATTTTGAGTTCGAGATGAAGGACCTAGGACTGATGCACTACTTCCTAGGCTTGGACGTCTAGAAAAAGCCAGGTGAGATTTTCCTTTCTCAAGGAAAATATGTTGTGAATATTTTGGAGAGATTTGGGATGGTGGATTTAAGTCTATGTCGACACTGAGGGAACTCAAATTTAAGAATTTGTGTGGAAGTGCTACTAGGCCCGAGTTGGGAAATCCCACCAAGTATCGACAACTCGTAGGGGCCTTTATTTTCTTAGTGAAATCACGCCCGGACATTTGTTTTGCAGTGAACACTTTGAGTCAACATATGGTTGAGCCTCATCACACTCAATGGATTGGTGCCAAGAATCTATTGAGATATCTTCGGGGCACAATCAACCATGGGCTGAGTTACACTGCCAGGATTATTAGGCTCCTTGGATATACTTATATTGATTGGGCAGGTAGTGTGGTGGATCGTAAGAGCACATCTGGATGTTACTTCACCCTGGTTCTGCTTCGATCTCTTGGATGAGAAGGAAGCATAAATTGGTTACTTTGAGCACCGCTGAGGCCGAATACATTGCAGTGAGTATGGCCTGTTTTGAATCTGTTTAGTTGAGAAAGCTCTGTAGTGAGCTATTTTGGCAGGTGCTAGATACCATCATTATCCTGTGATAACCAGAGTGGGAATTTTCTTTCTGAGAATCCCGTGTTCCATGACTGATCCAAGCATAATGATATTACGTACCACTTTGTCTGAGACATGGTACAGTGAGGCACTGTAAGGCTTGATCACATTGGTACTGATGAGCATATCACAAATATTCTCACGAAGCCCCTGGGAAAGGTAAAATTCTTAACCTTCCGTGAGAAGCTTGGAATCGTGGACAGACCCTATTGTGAGGGTCCCGCTTGAGTTGGAATATGAGATCTAGGAGCTCCAGGGAGCTTGGAGATAGCTTCTTGGAGCTATAAGCAGCCACAGGGCTAGGTTTATCAAACCTTGTTGTTGTGCTACTTCCCCACCGTTATGATAATGAGCTGGTTCAACCTCTCTTTGATCTATGCCCCACATGCATCCTACCCATGGAGTTTTGGACTCATGGGAAGTACCTCTCATTTTTCCAATGAGGTGGGAAATGTGGATAGAGACCAATAGCATGACCGATGGATGCATCGGGATTGCCTTACTCTCTATGTCTAGAATGGGATGTGTCCAACCACTTGATCTGGGATCAAGTCTCGATGAGGTTCTTACCTCTAAACTAGCTTCAAGTCAATATGTGACTCTCTTGAGTCCCATTGAGGTTTCAACCTCTAAGCTGACTTCGGGTCGGTAGAGTGTGTTGTCTTTTTCACTCACTCTCGTTGTGCGAAGAAGAGCCAACAAATCATGTTACAGCAGGATGAAACAAGAGTGTAGGATGATATATGATAGTACACTATGGTATTGTATGACATGATGGCACTATGGTATTGCTCATATGATGATGATGATATTTTTGTTGGATTCCTCTTTCAGAGAGGTACAATATTGATATAAAGATCATCTTTTTTGGATGAGCAGAACTTATATTTTTATTTTATTTTCCACACATGTGTAATTTGTCAAGGTCGACCTGAATTGTAATATAGGCTCACAAGCCCAACAGATGTGTCGCACACCCTCATGGATGGATATAAATTGGAGAGACTTGATTCTAATTTTATCATCATCTCATCACACACATTCCTCATGATCTTATTGGTTCATACATCCTAGAAGAGGCTTTTCTCTCTCCCACATGTGAATCTAGAAGCCAAAAATATGGATGATGTCGAAAATATGGATGCCGAAAAATCCTTTTGTTGACTTGCGTAGACTATTTTGGGAGTTGTCTCATGAGGTGTGTGTGACACTGAAGGAAGGTTGATCTTGTATGTGTTTTACTGAACCTTCGGGAGGTTGGAAGAGCTAGTTTGACCAACCAAAGTCTTTGCTAGCTAGGGCATCTTATTGACTATTGTAACAAACATTTATCTCTATCTTTATTGGACAAGAAGAATTTTAAATTCTGATTTATTATATTGGCTTGTCTTCTGTCGATATATAGTATTATGTTCTATTAGAATTTACTTTCAATGATTATGTTATTGCTAATCTGAATTGGGCCTATAATAAAGATTGAAGTAAACTGCTTTAAGCATAGAACATACCAGGGTTATCTAAGTTTAACAAAATGGTTATGCTTCCTACTCAAAGGAGGAAAATTAGGAAGGCCTTGGACTTTGAGGATGAACCTAATGATCCTCTTTTTATCTTGAAAAATATGTACTTTGATAGGAAAAATGGAGATCACGAGCCATTCTTGTTGTCTTTAGTGATCAATAACCTCATACTTCATAATTGTATGCTTGATTCAGTTGCCTCGGCCAATTTTATGCCATTGAATTTCATGCATCAGTTAGAAATGTACATCACTAGGCCATATAAGAATGTTTGTGGTTTTGACTCCAAGTCTATTCCTGCATATGGTCTCATTAAAGATGTGAAGGTATTTATGGTGGTTGTCAAGGAAATTTTTGTATTGATGGATATTGTAGTCATTAATGTGGAAAATTCATAGAGTATGTTACTATCAAGGAAATGGTGTGCTTCAATAGGTGGCCAATTGAAAATGAATTCAATCATATGCCACTATTCCCAATTTTGATTGGACGTCATTTGTATTTTATAGGGAACCTTAGATTCCTAATCATGTTGAAGACATTGAGCCTTTCCCTTTCCCTACCCCTAATAATAATAAGGCCATAGTTATCAAAATCCCAAAGGTTATGAGTCAAAAACCTCCTAGTGGGTCCCCAAAGTCAACTAAGCCTCTTAGTTCACAAGAGGTCTACCATATTAAAAATTAAAACTCAAGGTCGACCATTCCCAAAAAACAATGGGCCCAATAATCAAAAATGGAATATCAAAAAGGTGACTTTGTCTTGGTTGATAAAGAACATATTCCTGTTAGGATCCATGGAAAAGCAAGTGTGGGATATTTTTATATTGCTAAGCTAGATGGAAAAATTTTACCTTAATCTGGGAAAGGGAGTTGTCTTAATTTGTTTTATGGAATTTAACTTATATAACGCATAATAGTTAATTGCATTGCATATTGTGTGAGCATCCTAAAATTGTGAATTTCATTTTATGTTTCATGCTAGAATAGATGACACTTAGCATAGATTTTATTTTCTGTATGGATTTATATCTTCATATAAAACATGGGTGATATCCTACACCCATTGCGCATGCTCCCAAACAAATTTATTGGAATGTGTGCGTTACAGGTCCACAATCCCAGGGATTTTTGGAGTTCTCATGAAATCCTTGTTTGAGCTATTGGATCATGCGCACTATGGTGAGCTCATGTCCCCGAGATGGAGCCAAAGGGTGCTTCCCACCAAAATGGGTAACCCCATCGGAGAAAAAATTTCTCCTACATTTGACAGCCAGTTGGTCAGCAAGACAACCAGCAGCCCCTGACAAGCCACCATTATCTAATCATATGCCATTTATTTCTTAGCCACTTGAATCAGCGATTTGCTTCTCACCCATCTAGTATTAGCACTTGGATGAAGGTGGGATACCACTCAAAAGGTACTTTGATCATTTTTCAATCGAGTCCTTATACTTGTTTATTTTCGGGCATTTAGTATGGATTATGGGGTGATTTAGAAGATTGACAGACTTTGAACATGATCTTTTTCTCTCACCTTACTTGGGGGGTTAATCTTTGATCGTATTCCAATGGATCAAAGATGAACAATAGGTTTGTAAGGTAAGAGATGAAAAATAGGTCTATAAAACATAAATCTATTGCATTTGGTAGAAATTCACAAAAGTAGTAGTTTGACAATATTCCATTGAGAGAAAGCTATTTCTAGTCTGACAATATTCTCACTAAAATATCATAAAGAATAATTATCATGAGTAATGATCTTATACCGTTATAACATACATTTTACCAAGAATTCCACTATTTGAGACTAACAAAAAATGATAAAATACATAACATGTTTAAGATACTTTTAAGTACATAACAGTATAATGGTTTGCAAACTAAAACTGAAAGAAAGGAGATATGGAAACACAAGTAAATTTGACAATACACATGATGAGGTTAACAGACAACGATCAGTGCCATGTGGAGGTGCACACTTGACCGTCCATCACATCCAATAACAAATCCAGTTGTAGAAGGCCGGAGGATGATACCTGACATGATTCACCATTATGGAAGCTTACACAAAAACTGGCCGCCAACAAATCCTGTCAGAACAGTTGGAAAAAACACCGCTTGCGAACAGGGTTAAGGAAAGAAAGGAAGGCATGGTGAGGTAATGTTCTCGGCAAGCGATTTCTAGAGCAGTCCGAGGAAACGGAGGCATGTCTACAACAATGACAGGTAACTGGGACTATTTCATAGTTTTAAATGGATTATACAAGAGCTGTCAAGGTCTGCTTGTTAGTCCAAAACCATGGAAAATTTTCAACCTGGGAAACAACAGGGTACCGGAAAAGGGAAGCAAAAGCAACCAATTCAGAATGTGGGACCAATTAAGTGTGGAAGAAAAAAAAAAAAAAACTTATGGAAAATATTTTTGATATTTATGAAGCTGGAAACCCAACTCAGATCCGCAACACAATTCAAGGATGGGAAAGAGAGAGCAACCACGAGGAAGACGACATCAAATAGCAGGAAGCCACCATGGACTTCATATCAGACCCTAGGAATACAAGAGGGAGGTTATCCCTCTTCCATAAATAAATTCATACCTATTGGATACTTAAATGTGTTTTGGCGAAGGCCATGACTAGTATGCAGGAAATGGAAGTAAACCCCAATGTGGTTTTAATTCTACAACAAATCAAACATGAAATCCAAGAAATTGGCATGCCTCAGTATCATGCCATGACAAGAATTGGGAGAATTGAATTCCAACTTCAAGTAATGCAACAAGTAGATATGTCGAGTTCTACTGCAAAATACCCGGCTCCTATTGACTCTTTTGATGGGTGACCTTTGATTTTAACAGTTTTTAATGATTTTTGCAGCAATTTTTTACTGCTTTTGGTTAAAATTTAACTTTTATGGACATATTAAAGTAGATATAGAGGCAACTAGAAGGAAGAAACAATTCCAATACTGGCTGGCTTTTAATTCACTCAGGTGGCCAACAGACCTGGTTTCCTTCGGGCACGTTGAGGCCACTAACTGCATCATTATATGTATAGAAATTTTCTTTTTTGATAAATATAAAATGGTAAGGCTCTACATAATTTACAAAAAAAAATTGACAATAGACACAGAAAATTGGTAATAAGTCCTTAGTAATATGATTCCATTTCATTCACAAAAACTATTACAAATCATATGAGTCAAAATTCTTAAACCACCAACCTTGACTTTATATCATTTTGGCATATATATATACAAAAATGATACTGTCATCTCCACAAAAAAAGGAAAAAAAAATTCAAAAGTCATTACAACCTCGTACAAGAGGTGAGGCTTATCTCTAATCATAAATACAAAGTGTTATATTAAAAACAAGATAAAAATTATGAAGGCTATCACTCTGAGATGGTTTTATGAGGTGGCAGCCTATTTGAAGACCACTCTCTTATTCTAGTGTAACTAATCTTCAGCAAAAAGTGCAAAAAACAGTAGGAGTGACATGTGGTTGCCTCCTTCAAATGTGCAAAACAGAACCATGGTATTCCGGAGAGGACTTGATATATGACACCTGGAAGCATCCATTGCAACTGAAAAACTCCTCCACTTCACCTGTTTAATGTCACCATCATGGTTCAAACCAAAAAGTAGCCCCTTTCCATCACATGCTGATATTTCGAAATAATTGCTACCTTCGCAGAAAAGGTAGCTATATCCGGAAAACATGAAACATTAACCCAAAAGGTTTCTCTGAAGCAGCCTTGTTCTTCATTTATCAGAGGTCCAAAATAGAGGCAAAAATCCTGATGGCCTCTGCTTTAGTTACCCTCTTATCAGACTTATTTCTCTGTTCTTGACTCTTTGACTGGGTCTTTTTCTTCCTTTCAATTTTGTCTTCTGGGCTCCCTTCAATTTTGATAATTTCATCTCTTAATTTAGGATCGAAAATCAACTTGTTGTTCATCCTGATTTTATTTTTGGGTCTAGTATGAGGTCTCTTGACATAGGGATTAGGGATGAATTTGGACCTCTTACCTCCATGTATGAATTTAATATACTCTGCCTCCTCATCTTTTGATTCTATGTAATCATGGACACTGTTGTCTTCATAGGATGAATAGGATTGTATCTCATTTTTCTTCCTCTTCTTGATCGAAGAACAAATGGAGGAAACTAATTTAGCCAAAGTAGGCTCTTCTTCTATGATAGCCTCTGTCATTTTCTGTTTTCCCTTTTTCAAAGAAAGTAAAACATGTGAGAGAGTGGACTCTGTGAGAAAAGTACCACTACTTGGTTGTGCTTGATGAGATGACTAAAGAACATGGCTTGAAATTTTCATACCAGGGTTGACTTCCACTAGTGGAAAAACAAGCTTAGGTGCAAGAATTCCAAGGTTGACTTCCACCGGTTCTTCTTCCATGAAGAGCTTCTTCTTAGACTGGCTCCGTGAAGAGGAGGCTATTTATTCTGTGTCCTTTGACATAGGCTTCTTAGGATACTTTTTTGGAAATACTGAGAGGGGGGGTGAATCAGTATTCCTTTCAATTAGAGCATTAGTTAATCTTCAATTATTATCAGATTTTGTACAATGATAGTAGCAAACAAGAGGAACACAAATGCACACGGTTTTTAAGGTGTAAACCCACTCCAAGACAAAAACCACCTCATTCTTTTCTAATAATTCTTTAATATTCAACTCCAATTGAAAATAAAGCTCCAACTTCCTAGAATCTAAAAAATCATTCTTCTCCAGCTCCCACTGGATGGACGCTCCAATGCCCGAGATACTTCAGTAGTCAATTGAACGGATGCCCCAACACCCAATGAGCTACAACTCACCCTAGCACCACCCTACCACCCTATGGAAGAATAAAAGAAGAATGGACTCTCGTACCAGGATCCTAGACCTCCCAACACTACCTCTTCAACCCTTGGCAGATAGACACTAGTACAATTTTTACAATAATGTATTTACAATGACTTAGTATAATGATTTTATGCAGTGCTGCCCATTTGAAGACTTCATATGATGAAATTCTTGCTGCTGTTATGCACCTTGGTTGCTTCTCTTGTCATGCTACCTTCTGCTGCACCTTGCTTTGCTTTGCTGCCATAGAAAGTCTGATCCTTTGCAACCCTTGACAACACATGATCTAGCTTTTTCTTGCCTTCTAGGAGCTCGATATTGAATCTGGTGTATCTCTGTTATTTCAGATCCTCAATATCGTATTTTCAGTCCTCTAAGTCTTCTTTCCAATGCCACAGGTCTGACCCAATTTGGATTCTTAAAGAGAGAGTTATACCCAATCTCTCACAATGCCCTAATTATGGATTGTTTCAGCAGAGTTAACTTGTATGGCATACCACATGTCATTGTTTCTTCATTCAGCTCTGAAATTGATAGAGAGAAAACTATAGTTTGTGCACTATCTATCACCTTTTTACGGAATTCTAATCTGATACTCAAAGAGAGAGTTATGATGATTTTAACACGGTCACTTCTTTGAGATGAATTTCATGAGCCTGCAAAAACCCTGAATTCCACAGATCAAATCTCAAAAAATATTTCGCACCTTGATCTAAAATTTTTACAGTAGCTTCCTCAGGATTTTCTCTTTGCCTCATAAAAATTTCAGCTTCTGAACGTTTTTAGAAAAGATGTTAGAGAGAAAATTCCACAATGACCTGTTTCAGATGGCAAAATCCCTTACATAAGAAGGAAATGAAGATCACAATTTATATAAATGATTAAGTTGAGAGGGGCTTCAACAAGTGAATGTGGGATTGATTTTAGGAGCTTAAAAAATATTAATTATGACTTTTCAATGACCCATGCCCCAACCCCATGGGGTTTTAGACCACTAACTGGGGGTACAAACTTCAAACATGAATATCTCTCAAATCGTGAAGAATTACATGGTGTGCCATATATCAATGGAAACATATCTAGAACATGTAGAAATATCAAAGAATTATTGACCCGGGATATTATTAATTTGGTAGGTCAAAATTCCCATGCAATATTGGGTTAGCCTCTGGTGCTGCTTGGGTTGACATCAATGACAACAGCTGATCAAAAATCTCCCCCTTTGGCATTGATGGAAACACAAGTACTCCCCCTCGATCATGACACCTCTTCCTACACATTCTATCCCCCTTTGACATCAATGGCAAAGGGTAACTCCCCCTGAAAGACAACCATCCTGCGGACCTGTACACACTTCCACTCCCCTGACACACAACCGTCCTGTAGACCTATAATCTAATGAGAACTTGGGAGAATCCAAAGCTTCTGATGAAGATATTCAAATGCTTCACGAGGTAAAGGTTTAGTGAAGATATCAGAAATTTGTTCTTTTTTACAAACATACTCAAGTTTGATATTCTTTTCAGCGACTTGTTCTCTAACAAAATGATATTTGATCGGAATGTGTTTTGTTTTTGAATGCATGACAAGATTCTTGGAGATGCTGATGGCACTAGTGTTGTCACAGAATATGGGAATAGGCTCACTGAATTGTACTTGAAGATCTTGCAAAGTTTGTTTCATCCAAATGACTTGAGTACAACATGATGCTACTGCAATGTATTCTGCTTCCGCTGTAGATAACGAGATTGAATTTTTCTTTTTTCTCAACCATGATACGAGACAACCACCTAGATAGAATGCTGCTCCACTAGTACTCTTACGATCATCAACGCTTCCTGCCCAATCTGCATCTGTAAAGGCTTGAATAATGAGATTGTTACCCTTGGGATACCACAAGCCATATTCTTTTGTGCCCTTTAGATATCGAAGAATTCTTTTGACGGCAATAATATGTGATTCTTTTGGTGCTGCTTGGAATCTTGCTACTTGTCCAACTGCTTGCATAACATCTGGCCGAGAGGCTATTACATATAGAAGAATACCAATCATAGATCTGTACAACTTCTAATCCACATCCTTAGATGAGTCGTCTATGCTCAATTTTCAACCTGTTACCATTGGAGTAAGGACGGGTTTGCAATCTTCCATTTTGAATTTATTGAGCATTTCCTTGATGTACTTGGCTTGACATATAAATATTCCTTTCTCTTGCTGAGATATTTGAAGCCCTAAGAAGTATGTCAGCTCACCAAGTAAAGACATCTCAAACTTACTTTGCATCTTTGTAGAAAATTTCTTACTTAGTCGATCATCATTGCTACCAAATATTATATCATCCACATATACCTCAACGATTGTTAAATTATCTTTATCTATTTGTACATAAATATTGCTATCAACAGTACCTTTCTTGAACCCTTGTTGACGTAGATATCCATCAAGATGAGCATACCATGCTCTGGGAGCCTGCTTGAGACCATATAGAGCCTTATTTAACCTGCAGACATAGTCTTATTTTTGTGATAGTAGAAAACCTTCAAGTTGTTCGATGTAAACTTCTTCTAATTCTCCATTCAGAAATACTGACTTAACATCCATTTGGTAGACTTTGATTTTTCTTGAACATGCATAGGCGAGAAACATTCAGATGGCTTCCATTCTGGCAACTAGTGTAAATTTTTCGTCGAAATCAATTCCTTTCACTTGTGCATAGCCTTTGCAAACCAATCTTGCTTTGTTTCTGGTAACCTGCCCATCTTCATTCAATTTATTCCTGAACACCCATTAGTCCCAATGACAATTTTATATTTTGGTCGTGGAACTAATTCCTAGGTGTTATTCTTCTCAATTTGATCCAATTATTCATTCATAGCTGCTACCCAATGTTCATTCTGGCTAGCTTCCTCAAAACTATTGGGCTCAAAGGTTGCTAGAAAAGCAACATGAGCTTGTTGTGATGAACAAAGCTGTATACCTTCATTTATTTCACCAATAATTTGATTTGATGGATGGTTCTTTTGAATCCACTCTTTTGTTCTCCTTGGAGGAGCTTCTTTTTGTTGTTCTGGTATATCTTGATGATCATTGTTTACTTCTTCCTCATTGATAGTTGCTTATTTTTCTAAAATTTTATCTGTGTCTTGTTCAGCCTCTGTCTCAAGTTTCAAAGATTCTAGATCCTCATCATTACTTGCTAGAACACCATCTATTGGCAATATTATGCAATGTGTTGTCCTTGATGGAAACCTACTTGATGAATTTGTCCTTGATGGAAACCTACTTGATGAGTTGTGTTTTGATAGCAACCTATTTGTTAATGATGTAAATCTGATGTATCTACAGAGCAGTTCAGATGTGACAGAGAAAATAATTACAGTAAGTGCCAGAGTAATGATGAATAAGATATGTCACAAAACATACGCGGGTTTGTAAAGGCAAAGTAGCGTATTTACGCGGAAAAGTACATACCAAGTAGCGTATGCCTATTTGCGCTCTAAATTTATAAAACCAGGGGATATGACCATGGTATTGGCCCACAGTATTGAGCGCTGGATTATATATTTGATCCCTTCTAGGAATACCATCAGCGGTTGAGTGGTTTTGACTCATGGTATTGACAAAGGCTAAATCTATATAAGGAGAAGAAGATCACAGTGCAAGAGTGCGCATAGGTCTGGGTTTTAATGAATACTTCACTTTGAAGTATATTTGCATGGAATGGGTAACAGTTTATTGATTGATCTGAATTAATAATGCACCTATGAAAAAAATGATGAAGAGGGATCTCTAGATATGAAATGACTATGTATTTTCTAGATCTGTTTATGGAATGTTTAGATCTATGATCTGGAAAATATTTGCTGAAATGAAGGGTAAGATCTGAGCTATTTATCTGTTCTGAAGATTTGTGTAGCCCTACAATGTTTGCAGATCTATACGCAGGTTCGTGGCAGAGAAAGCGCGTATATACGCAAGTTGGTTTCAGCAAAAGCGCGTATGGAATATGAGGTCAGTCCTTAAATATGTGCATATGTATACGCAGGTTTGTCTCTGTGAAAGCACGTATATATGCAGGTTCAGTGAAGTAAAAGCACGTATGGAATCTAGGATTTTGCTGAAGTATGTGGAATGAATTTTCTGATCTGTTTTGTTGTTTTACTGTTATCTATCAATGATGTATTCATAAAGATCTGGGTTGTTTGAATGTTGATTATGCTGCTGATTATGTTGATTAAAGATCAAGTTGTTGGTTGATTGGTTGATGATTCAATGAATGAATTGATGGGGTTATAAGTTTCAATTTGATGTATGTTGAGATTAAATGTGTGGAGTGGGTCCAGTCTGAAAATATGATGAAAAGTGGCCTACAAGGTATGTTGTGTGGAAGCTATTGGATCCAGTATGAAAATTGATGAAACGTGGTCCGCAGTGGTGCTGAGGGTCGAAGCCTTCAGTGAGGGGGTTGTAGCTCCCTTCCAGTGGTAGCTGGTAAACGAGAGCAGGGGGTAGTAGCTCCTTCGAAAGGGAGGAAAATTTGATAAAAGCGAGAGCGAGGGTAGTAGCTCCCTTCCGGGAGGAATTTGGTAAATGAGATCGGAGATCGGGGGTTAGAGCTCCTTCAAAGAACTCGATGTGTTGGAGAACGAGAGAAGGTTGCGACATACCCTTGAGTAGATTGCCAAGTGTCTTGTGTAAGTCTGTGATACAAAATTGTAAGAATTTTTCTTTATAATAAATATTGAAGACAGAGACGACAACAGTGGTGGTTTTCTCCCGAATTGGGTTTCCACCTTAAATACTGGTGTTCATGTGTGTTGCTTATGTGTGATGGTTTATTCTGTTATTACTGCACATGCTTACTACTTACTAAACATCTGATGAATGAATGATGTAATGATCTAAGTAAAGAATTAAATGCATAATAAGATCTCTGGACATACGCAAGTTTTCTTAAGGATATCCGCGTGTATACCAATTGTTGGGAAAAATATTGAGAGGGGGGGTGAATCAGTATTTAGAGCTGACTAGAAAAATTTTACTTTTTCTTTCTCTTAAAACCATACGCTACTTTACTAAACCCAACTCGCGTATACCAATGATATCCTTAAGAAAACTTGCGTATGTCCAGAGATCTTATTATGCATTTAATTCTTTACTTAGATCATTGCATCATTCATTCATCAGATGTTTATTAAGCAGTAAACATGTGCAGTAATAAAAAAATAAACCATCACACATAAGCAACACACATGAACACTAGTATTTAAGGTGGAAACTCAATTCGGGAGAAAACCACCACTGCTGTCGTCTCTGTCTTCAATATTTATTATAAAGAAAACTTCTTACAATTTTGTACTGGTGCAGACTCATACCAGCACGCAGGCACCCACCTACAGAAGGTTGAAACCTTCTCTCGTTCTCCAGCCACTACTGGAAGGGATCTCCAACCCCCTCACTGAAGGCTTCGACCCTCAGCACCACCATGGACCACGTTTCATCAATTTTCATACTGGGTCCAACAGCTTCCACACAACATACCTTGTAGGCCACTTTTCATCAGATTTTCAGACTGCACCCATTCCATACATCAAACTGAAACTTACAACTTCATCAACCAATCAACCAAAAACTTGATCTTCAATCAACATAATCAGCAGTATCTTCAACATTCAAACAACCCATAACTGTATGAATACATCATTGACAGATAGCAGTAAAAAAGCAAAACAAATCAGACATTTCATTCCACACACTTCAGCAAAACCCTAGATTCCATACGCGCTTTTACTTCACTGAACCTGTGTATATACGCGCTTTCACAAAGACAAACCTAAGTATACGCCCTTTTGCTGAAACGAACATGCGTATATACGCGCTTTCGCTGAGATGAACATGCGTATAGATCTGTAACTTTTCAGAACTATGCAGCTCTTCAGAATAGATAACTTAGATTTCACCCTTTACTTAAGCAAAGATTCACCAAATCACAGATCTAAACATTCCATAAACAGATCTAGAAAATACATAGTCATTTCAGATCTAGAGATCCCTCTTCATCATTTTCTTCATAGGTACATTATTAATTCAGATCAATCAATAAACTGTTACCCATTCCATGCAGAAATACTTCAGAGTGAAGCATTCATTAAAACCAAGACTTCAGAATAGATATGAAGATACAAACTCAACCCTGAACAGACATTGATTCAAATAGAATACGCTACTTTGCTTTACTGAAGCCGCGTACATACGCGCTTTCCTGCACATCAACTCGTGTATACTTCTGTGTATTTTATTCTTCAAAAACCCTAACTACCATACGCGCTTTTCATTAAGTGAACCCGTGTATATACGTGCTTTTACCGAGACAAACTAGCGTATAGATCTGAAAAAGATAAACTTTGCAGAATAGACCAGATCTATAAAATTACCCAGATTTCTTCAATTTCTTCATCAGAATTGTGCCAGATCTTCATCATTTCTTTTGCAAATCATCCTAGAGATTCATCATTTCTAGATCTAGAGATCTTGAACCTTCATCATATCCATAGGTGCATCATAGATTCAGATCTATCAGATTTCAACCATGCAGATATCTCTTAAAGAGATTTATTTATTAACAACCCTTGCACATGCACCTTGTTGCACTATGATCTTCTTCTCCTTATATAGATTTAGCCTTTGTCAATACCATGAGTCAAAACCACTCAACTGCTGATGGTATTCCTAGACGGGATCAAATAGATAATCCAGCTCTCAATACAATGGGCCAATACCATGGTAATTTCCCTTGGTTTTATAAATTTAGAGCGCAAATAGGCATACGCTACTTGGTACGTACTTTTCCGCGTACATACGCTACTTTTCCTTTACAAACCCGCGTATGCTTTGTGACATATCTAATTCATCATTACTCCGGCACTTACTGGAATTTCTTTCTTTGTTACTTCTGAACTTCTCTGTAGATACATCATATTTACATTATTAAAAAATAGGTTGCTTATCCAAAGAAAACTCATCAAGTCAGTTTCCATCAAGGACAACTTCATCAAGTAGGTTGCCATCAAGGACAATATATTGCATCATATAGCCAACAATCTCCCCCTTTGGACTTGATGGCAACCATGATGGTGTTTGATCACCACAACAGATAGATACATTTATTATAACCATTATTCAAACACCATGATACTCTCCCCCTTTGACATCAAGGGAAAAGAGCGGATCAAAACCAAAACAAGGTTTTTCTTCTATTGTAGAAATAAGAGCTCTGTAGATCTGATGTGCACTGAAATTACCATGCTCCCCCTGAGTTCATGCTGAATCTTCAAACATATTTTTCAATGAATTACATGACTCTATGACCTTTCCTATCACCAATGACTCATACTTACATCAATGATCCAACCAAGTGGATTTACATATGTGACTCAAGTACCCAACCAAGTGGGTTTACACATTTTGACTCAACTACCCAACCAAGTGGGTTTACAAATTTGAAGAAGTCCTTACATGACTGAATATATCAATTTTTACATCATGGGTCTCAACATGACCTTTTTCATCAAATTACAGAAATGACTTATACAATCAAGATCAAAGATTCTTAAGCATGGGATCAGACTACAACAAATAATTAGAATGCCAACAATGCATCCTTTCCACATGACCAATGCTCCCCCTTAGCCTATGCATCCTGAACACTTTCAATATCAAATCATCAAGACATCTTCATCAGAAGCATTAGAGAGTGAAACAGAAATATGAGAGCTGGAACATCACTAGAGATACCCAACAACACCGCAGTTGTGCTAAAGAATGCTGACCAAAAAAAAAATTGTCAGCAAACACCCATACGCGGTTTTTTGTGTATAAACTCGCATATATACGCGACTGTCCTTTAGGAAATCCGTGTATCCAATTTAATCTTCTGAATTTAAGCAGATCTGATCTTCTGCATGGCAGAGACTACTCCCAGATTTTGTCTGAGATATTCGAACGCTTCCCTGGGTAAAGGTTTGGTAAATATATCAGCAACTTTTTCTTTGGAGGGAACATACTCCAACTTCACCTTTTGTTCAAGCACTTGTTCACGTAAGAAGTGATACTTGATGGGAATGTGCTTGGTCTTAGAATGCATAATAGGATTCTTTGAGATACTGATGGCACTTGTATTATCACACATAATGGAGATAGGAGGTGAACATTTGATTTGAATGTCTTGTAAGGTTTGCATCATCCAAAGAAGTTGAGTGCAACATGATGCGGTAGCCACATATTCTGCTTCTGCTGTAGATAAGGAAATAGAGCTTTGCTTCTTGCTGAACCAAGATACTAACCGGGGCCCCATATAGAATGCACCACCACTAGTGATTTTCCGATCATCAACATTTCCAGCCCAATCTGCATCAGTGTAAGCATGAAGAGTGAGATCAACATTCTTTTGATACCATAGTCTAAAGTCTTGAGTTCCTTGTAGATATTTGAATATTCTTTTGACAGCCTGAAGGTGAGACTCTTTTGGATTAGCTTGGAATCGTCCAACAATCCCAACTGCATGCATAATTTCTGGTCTAGTCCCAGTGAGATAAAGTAGACTTCCTATCATAGATCTGTATTCTGGTTGATTCATCGTGGGAGAATCATCATGAGAACTGAGATTACATCTGGTTATCATTGGTGTACTTACAGGTTTGCACTCTTCCATGCCATACTTCTTCAGAATTTGCTTAAGGTATTTTGCTTGTGATAAGAATATACCATCTGTAGTTTGATGCACTTGCAAGCCAAGAAAGAATGTTAGTTCCCCAAGTAAAGACATTTCAAATTCTTGATGCATGATAGAAGCAAATTTCTGACTCATAGATTCTTCATTACTTCCAAAAATGATATCATCAACATATACCACCACAATCAATAGTTTATCATTTTCAATTTTTGTGTATAAGTTGCTATCAGCAGACCCCTTTGAAAATCCTTGTTGATGAAGATATTTGTCAAGATGATAATACCATACCCTTGGAGCTTGTTTGAGACCATATAGAGCCTTTTTAAGTCTACAAACAAGTTTTTCATCATTTCCCAAAATGAATCCTTCTGGTTGTTCTATATAAACTTCTTCTTCTAGATCACCATTGAGAAAAGCAGAGTTAACATCCATTTGATAAACTTTGATTTGTTGGAAGCTTGAAAAAGCAAGAAACATTCTTATGGCTTCAAGTCTGGCTACAGGAGCAAAGGTTTCTTCAAAGTCTATACCTTCTTATTGAGCATACCCCTTGCAAAAAAGTCTAGCTTTATTTCTTATAACATCCCCATTCTCATTTAACTTGTTTTTGAATATCCATTTAGTTCCAATGACATTTTTGTCATGAGGTCTTGGTACTAATTCCCAAGTGTGATTCTTTTCAATTTTATCAAGCTCTTCATTCATGGCTTGAATCCAACATTCATCTTTTCTAGCTTGATTGACATTGTGTGGTTCAATAGTGGATAGAAATGCCAGATAGCTAGAAGATCCCACAAGAGTCCTTCTTGTTTGTACACCTAATCCCTTTTCTCCCAAAATTTGAGATTCTGAATTATTCTTTTGAACATATCTGGATGGAGCTTTTTCAGATAAATCATCTTCGGGTTCTTCATTGGGTTCACTGTCTATATCATTTCTATTTGATGTAGAAGGATATATGTCACCATCGTCTTCATCTGTTGTTTGTTTTTCTTCTTTTGGAGCTGCAGGAGACTCATCAATAACAACATAAATACATTCAACAATCTTCCGAAGTATTTTATTGTAACATTTATATGCTCTACTCCTAGAGGAGTAACCAAGAAGTATTCCTTCATCTGCTCTGGGTTCAAACTTGCCAAGTTTTCATCATTATTTTTTATAAAGCATTTGCTTCCAAAAACTCTAAAAT
Organism: Pinus albicaulis; assembly: GCA_034641835.2. Lineage (NCBI taxonomy): Eukaryota > Viridiplantae > Streptophyta > Pinopsida > Pinales > Pinaceae > Pinus > Pinus albicaulis. The sequence continues at coordinate 420,705,419 of CM076582.1, read as the reverse complement.
GCTTCACAGTGGGAGGATTACCATACCAGAGTTCATATGGAGTTTTATCACTATTTACATGAATATGTGCCTTGTTAATAATATTTACCGTTGTATGTGTTGCTTCTCCCCAAAATGTGTCAGGTGTTCCGGAATCATCAGTCCTGAAACCCGTGTATGCTTTGTGACATATCTAATTCATCATTACTCTGGCACTTACTGGAGTTTCTTTCTTTGTTACTTTTGAACTGCTTTGTAGATACATCAGATTTACATTATTAACAAATAGGTTGCTTATCCAAAGACAACTCATCAAGTCAGTTTCTATCAAGGACAACTTCATCAAGTAGGTAGCCATCAAGGACAACACATTGTTGGGAAAAATACTGAGAGGGGGGGTGAATCAGTATTTAGAGATGACTGAAAAATTTTTACTTTTTCTTTCTCTTAAAACCATATGCTACTTTACTGAACCCAACTCGCGTATACATGCGGATATAAATTAAAAAGTTTTCAGTCATCTCTAAATACTGATTCACCCCCCCTCTCAGTATTTTTCCCAACAATTGGTATCAGAGCAGGTCCTTCTACAGAAGCTTGATCACTTGAAGGAGATCCGTAGAAATGGGAAGTCATGAAGGAGTATTTTCTATAAGGCCACCTCTATTCAATGGAAGTAATCTGTTATTCTGGAAGATACGAACAAAAGCATATTTGCAAAGTCTTGGTGCAGAAGTATGGGCAATCATGGAAGAAGGTTATCATTATCCGGCAATTATTCCTATTGATGCAGCAGAAAGGAAGAAATATGTAATTAATGCCAAAGCAGTCAATGTTTTATTAGGACGCATGTCTGAATCAGAATTTGTTAAAGTGATGCAGCTAAATTCAGCAAAAGAAATATGGGACAAAATCATTCAAAGCTATGAAGGAGATACAAAAGGTAAAAAGTGCAAAACTCCAAACTCTCAGAATTGAATATGAAAATTTAAGGATGCATAGTGATGAGAGTGTTGCCAGTTTCTTTTTACGTCTAGATGATATTGTAAATTGTATGAGAAATTTGGGTGAAACCATAACTGATACTACTCTGGTGGAAAAAGTCTTAAGATCTTTGACTTCAAAATTTGAGTCAAAAGTATCAGCTATTGAAGAAAATCAAGATCTGCAAACTCTTACTATTGTTCAACTACATGGTATCCTGACTGCTTTTGAAATGAGAAAAGGAGGTCCCCCTCAAATCAGAGAAGCTGCCTTTAAAGCATGTGCAAAAGGAAAAGAAAAGGAAGTTGTCAAAGAATCAAGTTATATATCAGAAGAAGAAGAAGCAAATTTTGTGAGAAGACTCCAACCAGGTACTGGAAGATTCAGAGGTAAGCTTCCCTTCAAGTGTTTTGCTTATGGAAGAGTTGGTCATTATGCTGCTAAATGTCCTTATGAAGAAAATCATGATAAAGGGAAACAATTTGAAAAGGGAAAGAATTATTATACAAATGAAGATAATGATGAAGTGTCAAATGAGGATGAAGAAGATTCTAACCAAGATCTGCAAGTGCTCATGGCATCTACCATGGATGATGATAATTTCACAAAAGAAAGGGATCTGATTGTTAAATAATTTCATAAAACAAGAAAGAAGGGTTGATTTCATGGATGTTGTTTCTATTGTAACTCATTTGGGCATAAGGTCACTGATTGCAGGTTAAGTATGATGAACAGATCTGAGAAATTGGAGAATTTCCAGCACACTATAAGAAATTTCAAGCAAAGCTGGAAAAAGAAGAGGCACCGGTCAAAAACGTAGGGAATATTGACCCTACTGCAATCATCTGTTTCTAAAGTTTACTTATCATAATTACTGCAGGAGTGATGTGAGATACATTATAGGGATTAGTAATGTATCATCATAGGGGGAGCAATATATGGTGATTCCCATGGTTGGTTTGGAAATTCTGGTTATATTTATTTCTAACAGTGCATCTGATGTGAAGAAGACAGGTACAAGTGGTATAAGTTCAGGGGGAGATGGAGTTGTGAAATTTTTCTATATTTCACTTTCTATACGCGGGTTTCATGAACTAAAGCCGCGTATACATGTGAGTTTCGTTGGAGACAAAAGCGTATGTTTTTCTGATAAGAAAAACAGTGAGTCAGCTCAAGGACAGGAGCATCAGTCTAACTACTAATGATTGCATTGTTGTAATTGTATCTGCTTATTCCTCCGTTCTCGTAATACTCATGCTCAAATGATGATGACATGATACATAGTTTCTTAGGATGAGATTATGGATGAACCCTGATTGTTTTTTGCTGAAGAGTATCTTTTGTTTTCACACATGGATGAGATGGAAGTCTTATGATTCAGAGATAAGGATAGATCATGCAGAGTTTGTTGTTGATGACTTTTGTCACGGTTGAGACCTTTTATACATAATTCCTACACATGTTATATCATGATTATGAAATAAATATAAATCATGAAGATCTTGGTGATAACAGATCACATGGATGATTTCTTGACACATATTGTCTATTGAAGAAGATTGTTTTGGTATGGTAATTCCTCTTGGGAAGAATATGTTGATGCTGAAAAGAGCCTGAAGGCTTGGTTACTGATGTGCTTATGCTACAACTATTGGATGACACTTGAAAACACAGCTACATTGGCCTATCTATTCTCTCTCATATATTCCAGGGAAGCATTCGAATATCTCAGACAGAAGCTGGGATTTGTCTCTGCCTCTCAGAAGATCAAATCTGCTTAAATTCAGAAGATTAAATTGGATACGCGGATTTCCTGAAGGACAGACGCGTATATACGCGATTTTATACACAGAAAACCGAGTATGGGTGTTTGCTGACAAATTTTTATGGGTCAGCATTCTTCAGCACAGCTGCGGTGCTGTTGGGTATCTTTGGTGATGTTCCAGCTCGCATATTTCTATTTCATTCTCTAATTCATTTGATGAATATGCCTTGATTATTTGCTGTTGAAAGTGTTCAAGATGCACAAGCTAAGGGGGAGCATTGGTCATGTGGAAATGATGCATTGTTGGCATTCTAATTATTTGTTATGGTCTGATCTCATGCTTGAGATTCTTTTTGGTATTGGTTATAAAAAGTCCTATTTGTAATTTGATGAAAATTTTATGTTGAGACCTATGATGTAAATTGTTATATTCAGTCATGTAAGGACTTTTTCAAATTTGTAAACCCACTTGGTTGGGTAGTTCAGTCAAAATGTGTAAACCCACTTGGTTGGGTACTTGAGTCACATATGTAAACCCACTTGGTTGGATCATTGATGTAAGTATGAGTCCTTGGTGATAGGAAAGGTCATAGATTCATGTACTTCATTGAAAAATATGTTTGAAGATTCAGCGTGAACTCAGGGGGAGCATGGTAACTTCAGTGCACATCAGATCTACAGAGCTCTTCTTTCTACAAGAGAAGAAAAACCTTGTTTTGGTTTTGATCCACCCTTTTCCCTTGATGTCAAAGGGGGAGAGTATCATGGTGTTTGAATAATGGTTATAATCAATGTATCTATCTGTTGTGGTGATCAAACACCATCATGGTTGCCATCAAGTCCAAAGGGGGAGATTGTTGGCAATATGATGCAATGTGTTTTCCTTGATGGAAACCTACTTGATGAAGTTGTCCTTGATGGAAACTGACTTGATGAGTTGTCTTTGGATAGCAACCTATTTGTTAATGATGTAAATCTGATGTATCTACAGAGCAGTTCAGAAGTAACAAAGAAAGAAATTCCAGTAAGTGCTAGAGTAATGATGAATAAGATATGTCACAAAGCATACACGGGTTTGCAAAGGCAAAGTAGCGTATGTACCCGTAAAAGTACGTACCAAGTAGCGTATGCCTATTTGCGCTCTAAATTTATAAAACCAGGGGACATGACCATGGTATTGGCCCACAGTATTGAGCGCTGGATTATCTATTTGATCCCATCCAGTAATACCATCAGCGGTTAAGTGGTTTTGACTCATGGTATTGATAAAGTCTAAAACTATATAAAGAGAAGAGGATCATAGTGCAAGGTGTGCATAGGTCTAGGTTTTAATGAATACTTCACTCTGAAGTATATCTACATGGAATGGGTAACAATTTATTGATTGATTTGAATTAATAATGCACCTATGAAGAAAATGATGAAGAGGGATCTCTAGATCTGAAATGACTATGTATTTTCTAGATCTGTTTATGGAATGTTTAGATCTGTGATCTGGCGAATCTTTGCTAAAGTGAAGGGTAATATCTGAGCTATTTATCTGTTCTGAAGAGTTGTGCAGCCCTACAATGTTTGCAGATATATACGCAGGTTCGTGGCAGAGAAAGCGCGTATATAGGCGGGTTGGTTTCAGCAAAAGCACGTATGGAATATGAGGTCAGTCCTGAAATATGTGCAGATGTATACGCAGGTTTGTCTCTGTGAAAGCGCGTATATACGTAGGTTCAGTGAAGTAAAAGCGCATATGGAATCTAAGGTTTTTCTGAAGTGTGTGGAATGAAATTTCTGATCTGTTTAGCTGTTTTACTGCTATCTGTCAATGATGTATTCATACAGATCTGGGTTGTTTGAATGTTGATTATGCTGCTAATTATGTTGATTAAAGATCAAGTTGTTGGTTGATTGGTTGATGATTCAATGAATGAATTGATGGGGTTATAAGTTTCAGTTTGATGTATGTTGAGCTTAAATGTGTGGAGTGGGTCCAATCTGAAAATCTAATGAAAAGAGGCCTACAAGGTGTGTTGTGTGGAAGCTGTTGGATCCAGAATGAAAATTGATGAAACGTGGTACAGCAGAAAATGAAGAAGATGAAACAGGTATTGATTTTTTTTCTTTTGATTCACTTCCTTATGCATGCAATGGTGAAGATAGTGAAAATGATAGTGAAAGTAACAATATGGATCTAGAAGCAAATCTCAAGATTAATGTTGAATATCAATTTAAAAAGAAGGAATCTATCTACAAATATATGATCTCTAGAATGAATGCACAAATAGAAATGTATCAAAGACTGCAGAATAAAGTAACCAATCGAAGTGAAAGACTTGAAGCAGAAATCATCTCTCTCAAAACAGATCTGGAAAAATCAAATAAGAAGAATGAAGAACTTTTACAAAATTTTGAAGAACAAGAAAATGGGTTGAAAGAAGATATTTTAAAATTGAATGATCAAGTAGAAGAAGGAAGAAGGGTCGAAGAAAGTATGAAGAAGCAATGCCAAAGATTGGAGGTTGAGGTAAACATTTTAAAAGGTAAATTAGAAGAAAAAGATAAACTCTTGAGGTTTCAAGATAGTACTAAGATTCTGGACAATATTCTTACTAGTCAAAGGTCTCCTTCTGTTAAATTTGGTCTTAGTTTTCATGAAACTATTAAAGGAGAGTCTAGTTCACAAGAAAGTGCTAAATATTCAAAGGATATCAATGCAAAACCTGAAGTGTTGAAAGAAACAAAAGGTCAACCGACAATCATGAACTCTCAAAAGAAATCATTCCCTCCTAACTATAGAAGCATCAATCGATTCTCTCCTTTGATCAATAATGTTGAATGCTTTAAATGTCATAATTAAGGGCATGTTGTAGCCAATTGCAGAAGCAGATTGTTTCAGTCACAAACAAACAGATTCTACACAGAAAGGTACTCAGGTTTCTTTAAGGGATATTGTTTTTAATGCAGCAAGTTTGGTCATAAAGTAGCTTATTGCAATAGAAGAAAGAATAGAAAAACACATTATGATCCCTATGCTTACTTTTCTGGTCACACAAGATGTTATGCTTGTAACAAGTATGGACATGTAGAAAAAGAATGCAGGATGAATAGATCTGAGAAATTGGATAATTTCCAGCACACAATAATAAATTTCAAGCAAAGCTGGAAAAAGAAGGAGGACCGGTCAAAAACGTAGGGGATAATAATCCTACTGCAGTCTTCCGCTTCTAAAGCTTACTTATCATAATGACTGCATGAGTGCAGTGAGATACATTATATAAATCAGTAATGTATCATCACAGGGGGAGCAATATGTGGTGATTCCCATGGTTGGTTTGATAATTCTGGTTGTGTTTATTTCTAACAGTGCATCTAATGTGACAACAGAAGACAGGTACAGAATGTATAAATCCAGAAGAAGAAGGAGTGTGAAATTTTCAGTATTTCACTTTCTATACGCAGGTTTCATAAACTAAAGCGGCGTATACACGCTAGTTCCTTTGGAGACAGTAGCGTATGTTTTTCTAATAAGAAAAACTGTAAGACGGCTAAAGATCAGGAACACAGGTTCAGGGGGAGCATCAGTCTAACTACTAATGATTGCATTGTTGGCATTGTATCTGCTTATTCCTTATTTCTCGTAATACTCATGCTCAAATGATGATGACATGATACATGGATTCTTATGATGAGATTATGGATGAGCCCTGATTGCTTTTTGCTGAAGAGTATCTTTTGTTTTCACACATGGATGAGATGGAAGTCTTATGATGCAGAGATAAGGATAGATCATGCAGATTTTGTTGCTAATGACTTTTGTCACGGTTGAGACCTTTTATACATAATTCCTACACATGTTACATCATGATTATGAAATAAATATAAATCATGAAGATCTTGGTGATAACAGATCACATGGATGATTGCTTGACACATATTGTCTATTGAAGAAGTTGTTCTGGTATGATAATTCCTCTTGGGAAGAATATCTTGATGCTGAAAAGAGCCTGAAGGCTTGGTTACTGATGTGCTTATGCTACAACTGTTGGATGACACTTGAAAACACAGCTACATTGTCCTATCTTTCTTCTCTCATATATTCCAGGGAAGCATTTGAATATCTCAGACAGAAGCTGGGAGTTTTCTCTGCCTCTCAGAAGATCAGATCTGCTTAAATTCAAAATACTAAATTGGATATGTGTATTTCCTGAAGGACAGTCGCGTATATACGCGAGTTTATACACAGAAAACCGCGTATGGGTGTTTGCTGACAAAAATTTTATGGGTCAGCATTATTCAGCACAGCTGCGGTGCTATTGGGTATCTCTAGTGATGTTCCAGCTCTCATATTTCTGTTTCATTCTCTAATGCTTCTGATGAAGATGCCTTGATGATTTTCTATTGAAAGTGTTCAGGATGCACAGGCTAAGAGGGAGCATTGGTCATGTGGAAAGGATGCATTGTTGGCATTCTAATTATTTGTTGAAGTCTGATCTCATGCCTGAGAATCTTTGATCTTGATTGTATAAGTCATTTTTGTAATTTGATGAAAAGGTTATGTTGAGACCTATGATGTAAATTGTTATATTCAGTCATGTAAGGACTTCTTCAAATTTGTAAACCCACTTGGTTGGGTAGTTGAGTCAAAATGTGTAAACCCACTTGGTTGGGTACTTGAGTCACATATGTAAATCCACTTGGTTGGATCATTGATGTAAGTATGAGTCCTTGGTGATAGGAAAGGTCATAGAGTCATGTACTTCATTGAAAAATATGTTTGAATTTCAGCATGAACTCAGGGGGAGAAAGCATGGTAAATTCAGTGCACATCAAATCTACAAAGCTCTTCCTTCTACAAGAGAAGAAAAACCTTGTTTTGGTTTTAATCTGCCCTTTGCCCTTGATGTCAAAGGGGGAGAGTATCATGGTGTTTGAATAATGGTTATAATAAATTTATCTATCTATTGTGGTGATCAAACACCATCATGGTTGCCATCAAGTCCAAAGGGGGAGATTGTTGGCAATATGATGCAACGTGTTGTCCTTGATGGCAACCTACTTGATGAAGTTGTCCTTGATGGAAACCTACTTGATGAGTTGCATTTTGATAGCAACCTATTTGTTAATGATGTAAATCTGATGTATCTACAGAGCAGTTCAGATGTGACAGAGAAAAGAATTCCAGTAAGTGCCAAAGTAATGATGAATAAGATATGTCACAAAGCATACACGGGTTTGTAAAGGCAAAGTAGCATATGTACGCGGAAAAGTACGTACCAAGTAGTGTATGCCTATTTGCGCTCTAAATTTATAAAACCAGGGGACATGACCATGGTATTGGCCCACATTATTGAGCATTGTATTATCTATTTGATCCCGTCTAGGAATACCATCAGCGGTTGAGTGGTTTTGACTCATGGTATTGACAAAGGCTAAATCTATATAAGGAGAATAAGATCATAGTGCAAGAGTGCGCATAGGTCTGGGTTTTAATGAATACTTCACTCTGAAGTATATTTGCATGGAAAGGGTAACAGTTTATTGATTGATCTGAATTAATAATGCACCTATGAAGAAAATGATGAAGAGGGATCTCTAGATCTGAAATGACAATGTATTTTCTATATCTGTTTATGGAATGTTTAGATTTGTGATCTGGTGAATCTTTGCTGAAGTGAAGGGTAAGATCTAAGCTATTTATCTGTTTTGAAGAGTTGTGCAGCCCTACAATGTTTGCAGATCTATACGCAGGTTCGTGGCAGAGAAAGCACGTATATATGCGGGTTGGTTTCAGCAAAAGCGTGTATGGAATATGAGGTCAATCCTAAAATATGTGCAAATGTATACGCAGGTTTTTCTCTGTGAAAGCGCGTATATACACAGGTTCAGTGAAGTAAAAGCGCGTATGGAATCTAGGGTTTTGTTGAAGTATGTGGAATGAAATGTCTGATCTGTTTTGTTGTTTTACTGCTATCTGTCAATGATGTATTCATACAAATCTGGGTTGTTTGAATGTTGATTATGCTACTGATTATGTTGATTAAAGATCAAGTTGTTGGTTGATTGGTTGATGATTCAATGAATGAATTGATGGGGTTATAAGTTTCAGTTTGATGTATTTTGAGCTTAAATGTGTGGAGTGGGTCCAGTCTGAAAATATAATGAAAAGTGGCCTACAAGGTATGTTGTGTGGAAGCTGTTGGATCCAGTATGAAAATTGATGAAATGTGGCCCGCAGTGGTGCTGAGGGTCGAAGTCTTCAGTGAGGGGGTTGTAGCTCCCTTCCAGTGGTATCTGGTAAACGAGAGTAGGGGGTAGTAGCTTCCTTCCAGGAGAGGCTGGTAAACGATAGCAGGGGGTAGTAGCTCCCTTCCAGGAGAGGCTGGTAAACGAGATCAGGGGGTTGGAGCTCCCTTCCAGTAGTGGCTGGAGAACGAGAGAAGGTTGCGGTATACACAGAGTGGGTGTGCACAACGTCTTTGGTAAAATTGTAAGAAGTTTTCTTTATAATAAATATTGAAGACAGAGACGACAACAGCGGTGGTTTTCTCCCAAATTGGGTTTCCACCTTAAATACTGGTGTTCATGTGTGTTGCTTATGTGTGATGGTTTATTCTTTTATTACTGCACATGCTTACTGCTTACTAAACATATGATGAATGAATGATGCAATGATCTAAGTAAAGAATTAAATGCATAATAAGATCTCTGGACATACGCAATTTTTCTTAAGGATATCCGCGTGTATACGCGAGTTGGGTTCAGTAAAGTAGCGTATGGTTTTAAGAGAAATAAAAAGTAAAAAGTTTTCAGTCAGCTCTAAATACTGATTCACCCCCCCTCTTAGTATTTTTCCCAACACCATCTTCATCAAATGTAACATTTATGCTCTCCACTATATGTTTTCATCTTAGATTATAGCATTTGTAGGCCTTTATTTTGCATGAGTAATCAACAAAGATACCTTCATCAACACGTGATTCAAACTTACCCAAATTTTGATCTTCTCTTTTGATATAACATTTTCTTCCGAAGATTCTGAAATATTTTACATTAGCTGGTTTTCCTTTCCATAATTCATATGGAGTATTGTTGCAATTATTTCTAAGAAGACTTCGATTGATAATGAAGATTGTCGTATCAATTGCTTGAACCCGGAAATTTTCATCCAATTTTGAGTCCTTCAACATTGTTCTACCCATTTCCTGTACAGTTCTCTTCTTTCTTTCAGCAAATCCATTTTTCTTAGGTGTTCATGCTGTTGAAAATTTCCTTTTTATTCCATTTTCGTCACAGTATTGCTAAAATAATTTGGAAGTGAATTCTCCACCATTATCTGATCTTAAACACTTTATTTTCAAATTAGTTTCATTTTCAACCAACTCCTTGTAGATCTTAAAGCACTCAAATGCTTTAGATTTTTTCTTTAGGAAATTGACGGCTGTCATCCTGATATAGTCATCTATCATTAACATGAAATATAATTCTTCGTCTAAGCCTTTTGTTCTCACAGGACCACATAGATCAGTATGTATCAATTCCAATGGATGTGATGCAAAGTGTTCTTTTGTTTTAAATTGGACTTTTTTTTGCTTGCCATGCCGACATGCCTCACATAGTGTGTTGGAAGGTTTTGAGATTTTCGGCATTTCTCATACTGCTTCCTTTTTGCTTATCCTAACAAGATTGTCAAATTTTATGTGACCCATTCGTTTGTGCCATAACCAGCTTTCATCTTCTTTAGATAGTATACATGCTTTAGTTGCTTCATCCAGAACATATATGTCGTTTGGAGCTCAACTTACTGTAGCCACAATTTTACCATACCTTCCTTTCATGATTTCACATTTTGTGGAGTTGAATAGCATTATGTGTCCTTGATCGCACATTTGTCCAACACTGAGCAGATTTTGGTTCATGTTTTCGACCAATAGAACATTCTTGGCTATAACATCTTTGCTTCCGAGAGTGACGATACCTGATCCTATAACATTTGAAGATCCATCATTTCCAAAGGATATGGTTCCATCCTTCTTCTCTTTCTTTCAGAGATTCAAATTTCCTTCTATCTCCAGTCATATGCGTTGAGCAACCGTTGTTAGCATACCACACATCTTTATTTTTTTGAGCCTTGAGAGAGAGAGCACAATTATCAGACTTCTTCTTCTTCCATGTTCATTCATTCTGTGGCTTTGAAGGTTCTTGTGGAGGATTTTCAAGTATGCAGTCTTTGGCTATGTGTCCAAAGTTCTGACATTTGTAACATTCCATATTATTTCTTAAATGTTCAATTCTATTGATGTTTCGTTGAGCCCTGGGAAGTTCATATTTAAAGAATCTCTTGGAATTGTATTTGTTCTTAGGGTACGTGCGACATTCTACAGCTTTATGACCAAATTTTCCACATGAATAACAATATCCATGAAAACTATGTTGTTACCTAGATGAAAATCTTCATCAAGGAATCGTCTTCCAAGGATGTGCTTGCGAATCTTGTCCAATGAAGTCTACATGTATGTCAGATCTCATAGGTTCATTGTATTTTGTTGTAGAAGGTCATGCTTCTTCTTCTTTGTAACCGAGGCCAGTTCTGTTGTTGTAAGATCGTTGATTGTTGATGAGTTCTTCCAATGCCCTTGAGCTGTTGGCATAGTTTTGGACAGTTTTTCCCTTCTTCACTTCCTTACGCAGCGAGACTACTTCGGCTTCTAATGCTTCTCTTTATTGGTTTATTTCTTCCAAATTATTTTGAAGTGACTCTTCAATACATTTGTGTTCTTCAACCTCAATTTTGAGACCTTGAACTTGTTTTCAAGAGTATTGGAACTGATCTTCTCAGCATTGAGCTCTTTTATAAGCTTGATTGCCTCCTCATAAAGTTCTTCTATGGTTAACCCTTCTTCTTCATTGTTTGATACTTCTTGTTTATTGTGCTTGGCCATAAACAATACTTTCTCATTAGCTTCTTCTTTGCTGTCACTTTCTTCATTGGATGATGAGCTATCCTCTTTAGAGAGAAAGTTCCTTTTGGATCCTTTTTTTTTTTTGCTTGTTGAATTTCTTAAAGCCTTTCTTTCCTTTTGAGTTTCCATCACTTTTGTTCAGACATTTTGCTACGAAATGCCCAACCTCACCACAACCGAAACATATCAATGGAAGTTTACCTTTGAATTTTCGCTTACCAGGTTTTAGTTTTCTCGTAAAGTAAGCACATTCTTCATTTGAAAGACTTTCTCCATCATCTCCCTTTTCTTCACACTTGCAGGTGCATGTCATTTCAATTGAAGGTTGTTTGTCCTTATTGGTTTGCTTAGATGCAACGAACATAGTTTCTAGATTTGAAGTACCCTTTTCTTCATCAAGTCTCATTTCATATGCTATGAGAACTCCATGTAATTCTTCCTTGCTGAGTTTGTCCAGATTTGCACTGTATTCTAAGACCGATACCTTTGGGTTGAATCTCCCTAGTAACGTTCTAAGAATCTTCCGTATAATAGTCTTCTCATCAACTGGCTCTCCCAATCCTTCCAGAGTATTGGTTATTTCATCAACGTATTGGAAGTATGCAGCAATGTTGCAATCTTCTTTCATTCTGAGTTGCTCAAAATTTTCTCTATAGATTTGAAGCTTTGCTTCTTTGACATTTGAGTCACCTGCATATATATTCTCAAGCTTGTCCCATACATTTTTGGCAGTTTTACAACCCAACACCTTATGATAAGCAGATTCAATAAGTCCACTGATAATAATATTCTTTACTTTTGCATCATTTACCAAATTCTTCTTACCTTGTTCATCCATGGTTGATGTAAATCCATTTTGAACAGTGTCCCATACTTCGTAACCTTGCGCCAAGAGATAGACCTCCATTCTTCCTTTTCAAAGTGCATAATTATTTTCATTGAATAGAGGTACACCATTCTTGGTATGCTCCATGACTTCCTTCCAGTTGTTAAACTTCTATTGAAGGAACCAAGCTCTGATACCAATTGTTGGAAATACTGAGATGGGGGGTGAATCAATATTCCTTTCAATTAGAGCATTAGTTACTATTAAATTATTATCAGTGTTTGTACAATGATAGCAGCAAACAAGAGGAACACAAATAAACACATTTTTTAAGGTGGAAACTCACTTCGAGACAAAAACCACCTAATGCTTTTCTAATAATTCTTTAATATTCAACTCCAATTGAAAATAAAGCTCCAACTTCCTAGAATCTAGAAAAGCATTCTTCTCCAGCTCCCACTGGATGGACACTCCAACACCCTAGATTATTCAGTAGTCAACTGAACGGATGCCCCAACACCCAATAAGCTACAACTCACCCTAGCACCACCCTACCACCCTATAGAAGAATAAAAGAAGAATGGACTCTCGTACCAGGGAAAATGGTCCACTTTACAATGATATAGAATGATGTAGAAGAAGAAGATATACTAGACCATAACCCCAACATTGACACAACCACCTAATGATGATCCTAGACCTCCCAACACTGCCTCTTCAACCCTTGGCAGATAGACACTAGTACAATTTTTACAATAATGTATTTACAATGACTTAGTACAATGATACCTTTACAATGATTGTATGCAGTGCTGCCCACTTGAAGACTTCATATGATGAAATTCTTGTTGTTGTTATGCACCTTGGTTGTTGCTCTTTTCATGCTACCTTCTGCTGCACCTTTCTTTCCTTTGCTACCATAGAAAGTTTGGTCCTTTGCAACCCTTGACAACACATGATCTAGTTTTTTCTTGCCCTCTAGGAGTTTGATATTGAATCTGGTGTATCTCTGTTATTTCAAATCCTCAATATCTGATTTTCAGTCCTGTATTATTCCTCTAAGTCGTCTTTCCAATGCCACAGGTCTGACCCAATTTGGATTCTTCAAGAGAGATTTATACCCAATCTCTCACAATTCCCTAATTATGGATTGTTTCACCAGAGCGAACTTGTACGGCATGCCATGTGTCATTGTTTCTTCATTTGGCTTTGAATTTGATAGAAAAAAAACTATAGTATGTGCACTATCTTTCACTTTTTACAAAATTCCAATCCGATACTCAGAGAGAGAGTTATGATGATCTTACCACGGTCACTTCTTCGAGATGAATTTCAGGAGCCTACAAAAACCCTGACTTCCACAGATCATATCTCCAAAAATATTGCGCACCTTGATCTGAAATTTTTACAGCAGCTTCCTCAGAATTTTGGCTTCACCTCATAAAAATTTCAGATTTTTAACCTTCATAGAAAAAAAATTTAGAGCAAAAATTCCACGATGACCTATTTCAGATGGAAAAATCCCTTACATAAGGAGGAAATGAAGATCACAATTTATATAAATGTTTAAGTTGAGAGGGGCTTCAACAAGTGAACGTGGGAGGGATTTTAGGAGCTAAAAAATATTAATTATGACTTTTCAATGACTCATACCCCAACCCCATGGGGTTTTAGCCCACTAACTGGGGGTAAAAACTTCAAACATGAATATCTCTCAAACCATGAAGAATTACATGGCGTGCCATATATCAATGGAAACATCTCGACAAGTAGAAACCATCAAAAGCATTATTGACCTAGAATATATTAATTTGGTAGGTTAAAATTCCCATGCAATATTGGGTTAGCCCCTGGTGCTGCTTGGGTTGACATCAATGACAACCGCTGATCAACAGACTTTGCAATTTTTTGTTGTAGTTTCTTCTTGTATTCATCCATAAAAGACCTTAGGGTTTGAGGTTCCCTAGGTGAGATACTAACATGGACTTCATTAACTGGTGACACTGCTTGTACAAGCATAGGGTTTTTACACTTTATAACTGAGCTTCTGGTTGGTCATTTGGCTAAGAGAGAGGTAGGGTCAATTTCACAGAACACTGATGAATGTACAGAGTTAGATAATGAACTGAGTGAAACAAGGGCATCACTGGTTTTCTCATGGATGTTTTTTTTCTTTGGCCTCCCTACCCTTCTTCTGGAATTAATGTTACCAAACCCTTCCTCTCTTAAAAACCTATCCCAAGTAATTTTTTTCTTTCTGAGGTGACAAACAATTAAAATTTTAATCAACCCTCTGTGGTAAAAATTGTGCGAGTAGTTTGGAATTTTCTGTAGCTTGAGGGACATTTTGAACAGAGACTTATACAGAAAATAGGGTAGGTTCAGAGGTTTATCTCCTGATATGTGAGCAAGGAATCTAACTGATAACGATGAACACGAGAAAACCTCCCTTCGCATGTGATGTATTTTTGGATTAAAGAAATAACATGATGCCACTCAGCCTTAAAACAAGAAATGTGAGCAATTGGATTCCATGTCATATTAAAATATTTGGTCTTAAGGTAAGAACTTACTTCTTCAAGCAGCGCTTTGCTTTTAAACCAGCGTTCACTGGTTGCATAAGTCTGGGTAGCACGGGCTATGATAGCCTCAGAAATGTTGAATCCTTTTATGCATAACTTAACATTTTCACCATCGAAAGTCTCTGTGAAAGCTTGAGCAAAAGCCATGTTCTCTCCAGAAAACTTCTGTAGGAATTTTTACCAGCCAACAGATTTGAACTATGGTTTAGCCCTAGCATCCACTAATATTGTATTAACTGGATCTAACGTACTTACATTTCCTCCTTTCCCCATTTTTCCAACAGCTAAACTGCTCACTAACACAACTATTGAACTCTGGTTGCAATGTTGTCCACGAATCCTTGATTTGTCTGCTTTGAAAACTGAAACTGCTTGCTGGAGGAATGGTCTTTGTTTACCTGTAGCATGTACAGAGGACTTAGGTTAAGTAAACACTGAGCTCTCTTCTCTAATTTTGTGCCTGCAATTATGGCAAGGAGTAATGACATGATTTTAAATAATTCAAAAACCAGCGCCAAGTCATCCCACTAAGTTTCACACTCCACATTATCATTAAATGTCATATTCCTCGTACTATAATCTCTGCTTGACTTAGGTGAAATAGCAATAGGTTTTCTACCTAGTTAAATTAACCATTCATTAATAATAAACCCCTTGGATCAAATAATAATTAATCTTAATTAAAATAACAATTATATTCCTAGCATAGGGGTCTTCAATGATATTCGGATATGAATGGTCCTTGCCTTTAAACATTATTTGTTGCTCCTATATACTTGATGAACAATTGTCTTTACCTCTGAATTGAGATAACCAAAATCTTAGTGAAATAGTTGTGCTTTTCACTGTGTCAAATATATAAATTTCAATTCTTAGAAATAGTTTCCCTTTATTGCATTACTGTTTTGACAATGAAATCACAATAGAGGTAGCTATTATTCCAAACAAGGTGATTGTAACTTTATTACCCAAATGATGACTAGCCTTCAGCACTATCATAACTTAAAATAGTGATTTCAACTTATTTTATGACTCTATAACACTAATGACACCTATTTACTTAAAAGTAACTTGATTTTGGGACTCTTCTTTACCTTTGTTGGAAATTACTCAAATTTGGACATGGACTAAAATAAAAAGAAATTTAAAAACAGAGACATGATGGAAATTACACCATTAACATTTTTAGTGCTAACAGACTACACTAGTGATTTTATCATCTTCATCCTCATCTAGGTCAACAAGCTCAAAATCATGCTTAGTCTCATGGAGTTTTTCTTCATGTCTAACCTCTAGTTGAATTTCTGCCCCAATCACATTTTCTTTGCCTTTCTCCACCTGCTTTGTTGATGTAGAAGGCATGGATCCTTCCACTATGTGTGGATCAAACACATGTGTGTGACCTCTCTAGTAGGTTTTTGGCAATGGCTCAACCTCAACCACATTAGCCCTCTTAGGCTCACAAACCTCAATCCTGTTAGGTGATCCAATGTCATGATGAAATAGAGATGAAGGAGGTGAAATGGGTGAAGGGGACTGATCTAATGATGATGAATGTGCTATGGGCTAAGATGGAGGGATGGAAGTGGATGGCTGAGATGATGAAGGCACATTTTATGCATGCTGAGTAGATGGCTCTCTGAATATATCATTGGCTATGAAGGTACTCCACGCAATGTTTAGTTCATTGAGATGATAGAGGACTATGATTTTGATCAGGGAATGATGGAAAGACTTCTCATTCGACGTTCATACTCCCATTTCTGGAAAATAAGTGCCATCTTATCAATGCTCCGGAAAAGGTAGTGGGGCATGTTGAGCATTTTTACCCTAGTAAAATTCATTAAGAGCCGGATGTGATAGGTATAAACTCTTGAAAATATACCTTCACATGAAAATTATTTCATGATTATCTTTGTCATTGGTGCATATATTTCGAGGAGGTAGGAAAAAGGAAAGAACCCCTTTTTCTCATTCTTATATCTTGTTTTCATGAAAGGCTTATAGTAGTGTTCCTCCAATTCAGTGTGCTTGAACCATTTCTCCCCAAAATTTGGGATCCCGGTGGCAGCTTAAATGATGGAAGTTGAATCAGTAAAGGTGACACCAACTAGGGTAACTTGGTTTTCATGGAGGTTGGATATGAAAATTCTGGTCAACATGGCATGGTTTTGGACCCTCTAAATTTTCTCACATAACTCAAAACACCCAACATGTTTGAAACATGTCACTGCCATAGGAGATGCCAAAAATTCTCTAGTACTTGTTGGCTCAAGTCTGAGTATTCTTACACCTTTATGTGGCCTTCTAGCCTCTGTTTCTTCTCCCTCACTCTACGATATGTTCTATTCTTCTACCATGATGTTTTAAAGTCAAAACCCTAGGGAAGTGTTATGATGGTGGAAATTGGTCTTAGGAATGAGAAATGGGAAATGGAAATTGAGGGAGATGATGCTAGGGATTTATGAAATGGGAAAGGGGATAGGGATTAGTAATATTGTGAAATTTAGGATGGGTAAATTATTTATAGGTTTGGGGTTAGGAGCCTAGGTATTTTTAGCACCTAGGGCTTAGGGTATTTGGAAAAAGGTTAGGGAAAGGGAATTTGTAATACAGGGGTTTAGGAATGGGTATTTTGCAAAGTAGGAAAGGTATGAAGGTGCATGGAGATTTGATTTGGGGAATTAAGAGTGCAATGGGAGATACTAGGGTTTTAGAATTATTTAAACGCCAAATTCAAAAACAAATTTCACAACACCCAACAAATGAACTTGATGGAGAAGATAATTGATGGCATTAGCTCTTACTCACTTGCTGGAGGTCGATGAGAATGTTTTTGAAGCTTAGGAAACGATTTTTTGCAATTTCAATGAGTTTCTGGCTTTTATGGTCAAGTGCACCCTCACAAAAGGGAGTGCGCCCTCGCATAATGGAGTGCACCCTCGTAGAAGGGAGTGTGCCCTCACAGAAGAGAGTGCATCCTCGGATCTATTTTTTGCAAATTTTCGCCTATAAATTCGAAATTTGGCCCTCTTGGAGTGTGCTCAACAATGGTAGGAGGAAAATGGATTTGAATTTGATTTCATGAAGGCCTTAAACTTGAATTAAATTGATCTTTTAATTTAAAACCCACTTTTCTAATGTTTCATTTAATCTTTGAAAACTTTGTTGAATACATTTTTCACTTTGATTTTCTTCATTGCAGGTTGATGTGCTCGTGTTTGGAACTCTTTAAATTTTGACTTTACTGATCTTCAGTTTGGCATATGAGTTTGATTTGGCAACTTGGGACAGTAGTTATTACATATAATGAGCATAAAATTACAAAAAATATAAATAAGTTACATCTTTGTTTTGAATAAAATTAAAATTTGGTATGAAAATCACACTTTGAAAACACAATTACAACCTTTAAAAATCATATTTAAATGTTGAAAAATATTCTTCAAATGATAAAGAAGTATTATTCAATCACTCTCACACTTTTGCTAACCTTATTGAGATGAAATGGAGTATTATTGAACCTTGAAAAATGAAACCTAGTGACCTAAATGGACCTTGAATGACCAGACTTCATGTTGACTTTGAATGACATAATGACATAGTGAAATGAGCTTTCAAGACTAATGTATGCTCAGCAAGGCATGAAGGTGGGCCAACAAATGTGAATTTTTTAGGGAGAGTGAGGTTTTATGACTAGGGCTACCATCAGTGAGTGAATTTTTTGCATGACCTAGTGGAATGATAAAAAAATTCTGAGTGGGACCCCTAAAATGAATATGAAAAGAATGATTTTGATCATTGGTGGAAGAATGCAAATTCTGACACTAACATAGGGTTCTACTGAAAATTCACCCATTTACAGTGCAATTCAGCTAGTAAAATTACAAAAAAATATTTGCAGGTTACCATTATTTTTTATGCTAGAGTTGTATGACCAAAAAATACAATACTTCTAAAACTGAAGGAAGGATCACTCGAAGCCCCAAAAGAAAAAAATTTCTCCCAAAACTTCAATCATAAGGAAACCCAATACTCATAGATATACCCATGAATTTATCCAATTAAAGGAAAACCATAGAATAAGCCCCTTTAAGTACAGATTTGAGGACTCTATCTTTATCACACCCTCTTGCAAGAAAAAAATCCAAATAAGAAAAAGGGTCACACCACTATTTTCTCTTTCAAATCCAAATTCAAGACATGAGATATTTATTTGGTATTGAACTAGAGTCAAATATATCGAGAATGGTGCAAGTTCCAAGTTTTTTGCCTAGCCCTCTTATAAAATGGACCACTTTTTTCCCTATAACATAAACCCAGTGGTGATCAAATGTGTAATTGTCCACCATGAGTAAACATGGTCTCTAACACGAAGCTCGATCATGTCCACCTTGTTGGAGAATAATCCCATCATGATGAGATAGACTAAACCAATGAACTCTACTACTGGTTGCCACACCTCATAGCACATAATTCAAATAGGACATGTCATCCTATTGTGAATTTAGCAGGTAATAAAATTTTAGAGCAGCAACAAAATAGGAAGCAGTTCATTCTAAAGAGTAATACTGATGACTTCAAGAGGAAGTTTTTCTCTATTGATTCCAAGGTTGGACAACTTAATTTTACTCTATGAATAATATAAAGAGTATATGGAGCATCCCTCTCCAATTTTTATCATATAAGAGACTCAACAAAGTTTGGTTCTAAAGGCCTTGTATTCGTTTCTCTTTTAATAGCAACCAATATAAGAGATGTAACATTCATAATTCTTCGTTTCTGTTTGTTTTCCACCTAAGCAGGAAAATGGTAGCACCAACTAAGGTGAAACAAATTCCTATTAACTTGTTCAAGTGTGGCTACAATTACAGCTATAATTTATTGTTCAAGATGATATGAAATGGGTATTGGTATTCACATTGATGCAGAAAAGGCACCAGCAAAATGTTTGGTCATAAATATTGGTTGATCAATCGATAGCAAGCCTTGACTAGCTGAAAATTTTTCAACAATGAATGGGAGCCAGTAATGATCGATGAAGACATTGATATCTCTCACAAAAATCATACAGTTAGAGGGACACAAACCTTTCACCTCCCCCTATCAACCTTTGAAGGACTTTCCAACACTGTAAACACTACTAACGTTTGGTATCTCGCCTTGGTTGAAGGAAGCAAACTCCACGAAGATCTGGTGAAAGATGTTGATATTGTTTTCTTAGTGTCCAAAAAATTGGTGAGTCACCCAATCCTTTTCAACTAAAAGTTTTTGAAACATGGAAAGACATTGATGATGAAACACGTGGTTGGTGTGGCTTCACCTAGGAAGATTAGTATTAGCAGAGAACAATAATAACACATAGTAGATGGGTAAGAGAGTCGATGAAGACTTATTTGGGGAGAGAAAAAAAAAATGTACATATATGGGTGCAAGGAATAGGATTTTGACTGAGCAACAAAAGAAAAAAATGTATTGAAACAAAATTGCACAAGGAGCAAAGCTCAGACTAGAAAAGAGGAAAATATGATTGGCTTAAAATGGCATAGGAATTGTTGAGCCAAACCTGCTCCAATTCCACTATTAGAATGTATTAGAAATGAAATATAAGAGTGAGATACATGTTATTCAAATGATACACATATAAATACATTTCTATGACCATTGGATTCATATTAAAAGCTCTCTTAGACCATAACCCAAACAAATTAAGTGTCTAAGAGGGTCCATTCCCATACTCTTAAACCTTCTCCTACACCATATTCCAACTAGAGGGTTACTTCCTTCTTTATGATGATCCCATCAGCAAGGGGAAACAAGCAACAAAGTGACAATGATGTTGTTTCTAAATCTATATCAATATGGACCAAAGGGACTATTTCCCCTTTCTAAAGACTTCGACAGCATTTCCAGACTAGATCCCTTACCAAAAAATAGATGAGATCATTAAGCCTTCACTGGCTCATTAAGAAGTCTAAATATTCCCTCAATTATTCCCTTGCACATCATTTGATCCTAAATTTTCTTCATTCAGCTTCGAATGTTATGAGATATGGACCTTATAAACCATGAAATATATGCATCATTATTTTCTATCTAGTCATTAGATCCACCCCCTCTTACATTTCCCTCCTAGCACAACTACATGTGCTTGGATTCTAGGGTTTTTCAGGCTTTAGCATAGATTATTACTCACTTTCTCTTCTTTCTTTCTATAGGGGCCACTTTGGTGCTCCTAATTTGTAATGCATCATTGTACTTGAAAATCCCATTGATCTACTTTTTTAGTCATTTTTTGGACTATGGAAATTGATAAAATTATTTTATCTTATCTTATCTACCTCCTCAATCTCTATTGGAGGATCTTGAGAATTGAAGGTCATCACATCCTTGACTTACAACTATCTTCTATTGGGACATAATGTAAACTTTGTAACCCTTTGGAAGTCTCACTCTATCCTAGGAAATAACAATTCAAACTAGAGAGTTCCAACTTAGTTCTTTTCTCCTCAAACATATGAATATATGAAATACAACTAAGCAAATGGCATTAAATCAATTGGCGTTTGCCAATGGTTTTTGAAATTTCACTAGTTCCATGCTAGCAAGTGCCTAGTTTGAACCCTCAAGGGTTAGATGCACTAATATTTTCTAATAGCTTTACTAGAGATACCATAAAAAAATTTGGGGAAACATACCTTGTGTTTCCCTACAAAAGTTGAAAAAAAAAATATACAAGAGAACCAAAAACACAAAAATATGATACATGTGTTTTCTCACCAATTAAAGGTTTTTTTAATGTCTTGTCCTTCAAAATCATATGAGGGCTCTTGTTAATAATGTAATATGTTGTGCAACATGCTTTTTTCAAACACACATGAGAATATTTAAGCTATGAATCAATACCTTGGTAGTCTCTATGATGGATTTGTTCTTCCTCTCTGCAAAGCCATTATGTTGTGGGTTGCAGGGCATTGTTAGCTCACTCTTTGAACCCTACTCACTCAAAATTTGGTATACTCTCCTCCATTATATGATCCTAATACTTTGATCTTATTATCTGTATAATATTTGAAAAGAGCTTTAAACTCGTGAAACATATCGAAGGCATCATCCTTACTCCTTATGACGTAGATCCAAGGCTTCTAAGAGGAACCATCAATTAATGAAATCTTATAAATTTTTACCTAATAATGAAGTTGAGATCATGGATCTAAATATAGGTTCAATTCAATGATCTCTCTTTACCTATGCTCACTGATCAAGAAAGTAGTCTTGGCATGCTTGTCAAGTGTGAAACCCTTGTGCACTTGTATTCTTAATCTTGAAGTTTGACAATTTCTACACACTGCCCTTCAAGATAAGCAATGCTTCATAGTGTAAGTGACCTAGCCTCTTGTGCCAAAGCTCAAATATGTTGTGATTTTCATGCACTAGGGCTCTCACAAGATCCACCAACAACCTATACAGACCACTCTTCCAAACACTTCTAGCCAGAACTCAACTAGGATCAAAGCATCTCAAATAGATGATGACTTGTTAATCATCAAACACAAGAACACATCCAAGATATGTATAACTGAAACTAAAAGTAGATTCTTAAACTAGAAAAAATAAAGCACCACTAATATCAATAACATCACTTGAGGGCCTCTAGAATGAGATGAATCCTATTGCTACTAGATGCATGGCATCATAAATAAGCACCACTTATATGCCCATCTCCTGCTCATAAATTATATTGAAACCCTTCTTGCTCAAGTTCATATGTCTATATGCTCCACTCTCCACATCCCATCCAACACTGGACACAAAGTTAGATGAAAGACATGACACGATGGAGAAGGTTGTATCAAACATAGATGTAAGTTCATCCACTTCAACAAAGGATTTTTCACTCGCTACAAATTCCTTCTGTTTTCGTGGTTTTCCCTTCTCCTTCTCTGGACATTAAGAATAATTGTGGCCAACCTTCTAACACTAAAAATACTTTACACGACTTAAGTCTTTCTTGCCCTAGTTCAAGGAACTTGAATCCTCTTTCTTTCCTCTCTAACCTTTCCTAGGTTTTCCTTTCTTATTGCCCTTCTTGACCCTACTAATGAAGACTAGATTTTTTTCTTCCTCCTCTATACCTACAATTGTCTCCAATCCCGTCATTCTCTTAGATGAAAACATCCCATAGCTTCTCAAAGGTGGGAAACTTATCTTAGGAAAAACCACCTTAGACAAAAGGCTACCAAGAAATATAATACCTATTAAGGGCTACGGGTACTAACTCTTGACTCTCGACATCTTCTTCAACTACTCCAAGTTGATCACAAAGTTATGTAATCTTCATTAAATGGCTAGGGATAGTATATTTGTTTCTCATCCATGTGGATTTGAGCTTATTCCTAAAAAAAATCTTCTCAATGATTTTCTTGCTCTAATATAGAGTGACTAGAGCATCAAACATCTCCTTACTAGTTGTCTTCCTAGCAATGTAAGGGATCAAATGATCCTTCACCAAGTCTAAGATGACTCACTTTGCCTTAGACATCTTATTATTATATTCTGCCAACAAAGCAACATGTGTAAGAAGTGGAACCTTCTTCTCCACAAGATGTCAAAGCTCATGCTCCCCTAAAATCATTTGCAATTAACACTTCCACATAATGAAGTTGGAAGTGAGTTCTAATCTATCTTCGTAACTAAGAATAAAGGTCATCATACTATCAGTCTTAAAACAAATTGCTATAAAAAGTAGATTAGCAACCTAAAAAAAGCTATCAAAAATCCATAGTGTTTTCTCAAGCACAAATCTCGAGCATCCCACCCTTCAGTCCTTCCTGCAACTCCCTATCCTAGGTAAAAACCCTACTATCCAATGTTGAATGACTCGTACTCACATAAGACTCGTATGGTTTTTGACTCGAAGACCCATATAAGACTCGGCAAAATACAAAAAAAAAAACTTAAAATATGGTAAATTTTAAGAACAAAAAATAAAAATAAAATAAAAATTTGAATTTTGATGGTCTCCATGGGTCTTATGTGGGTCCTATGAGGGTCTTCACGGGTTGAATGCGGGTTTTGGAGGGTACAGGTAGAAACCACAGGTTCTATGTGAGTGACCCATCTCACTGTAAAACCCATCAAGACCAGCAGGTACTCACGAATCTTATAAGAGTCGTGCTACACTATTACTATCCATACACAGATTCCTAGAAGGTTTTATAAGACACGCTCTGATACCATGTTAAAATTGTGATATATGGTAGAGAAACCTATAAATCATTAACCTAGAAAGCTAGAAAATTTAAGGAACTCACGAAACTACTTATGTATCCTAGATCTAAGAACACATAAGCTAACTAAAAATTACTAACAACTAATAAGAAATTTCCACATTAAGAAAATTATCTATTTTTCTCTTCATCAACTCAAAAAAGAAAACAAGTAGACACACTGTAATATTCCTAAAATTAGCATGCAACTAATGGGAATATTAAATTTTGTTTCTTGCACTTAGTAGGTGAATAAATGGGTGAAAAAGACACATACTTGTCTTGTGTTGGCATAAAAGCCCTCTTGGTGTGGAAAGGGGATAACTTAGTGGCTAGATTTTGCACTTCCCATGTGTGAACAGGAAAAGAATCATGTTGATTCAGTCAAGTTGACCAAGTCAACAACACAGCATGGAGGAGCAGTCTTGATAGAGCTACAATGCAGTTTTGGAGGGAAAGTATTCCCATGGTGTTGGAAACCCTAATAGGTGGGACCCAAGGTGAGGAGGCCCATAAAATTTATAAGGAAGAAGATAGCAGACATTTGAGGTTAGCTTATGGATTATTAATTTTGGTCTTCTTAGACACTAGAGCATTCTTTAGCTATTGAGTTGAGTATGTAGTGCTGTTCAGCACAAGGCATTCCTGCTTAGGTATTCTTTCTCCTTCATTGAGTGATCAGGAGTTATGTTCTTCATTTTCCCACATTCAGGCTTGAGACCAAGTACCTCCTTCAGCTACAGAGTTATTCCTATAGCAGGAAATGTTGTGTTGCAGGGTGTTGCAGTGGGAGACTTACAACACTAGCTCCTGAGCTTATCTTTCAAAGGAGGGAGCTCCCCTTGCTTTGCAAGATCTGTACAGAAGGTTCCAGAGCACATTTTACATCTTGTCATGTGGCCAAGTCACTTCTCATCTTCTACAGCGCAGTTAGCTTCAGAAACTGCGTCATTTTCTAGAGTGCATTAGTAGCAGGGTTTGATCCCTTGCTTGTGAGCTTGTTCCTTGGAGAAAGGGTAAACCCTTCTCCCGGAAAGCTCTGTACTTCATTCTTCTTCTGTCATTTGTATATTTCAGCCATATCTATTCAATGTTGTAGTATAACTATTTTTTTCAGATCCAGATCTGCAGATCTGCATTTTTATACATTGTACTTTCATGAAACCCTTACCGGGTTAATCTTATTTTGTATAAGAAGGAAGGAATCTCCATTTTCTTAGCCATTGGATGATTGTAATATCTAGATCTATTTTTTCTCATTATTTTTTGCATAAGCCCTCATAAAAAAAATGTTGTACTTGCTTCATTTCTTTCTGCATGAGTTAAGCTATGGGGTTTGGGCTTATTTGAGACATGTTGACTTGGGGAGATCTATTTATGTTGGCTAGAGTGATTTGTTTCATCTCTAATTCTGGATGTGAGTTTTATATGATGTATTCTAAGGGATCCAAGTCCCATTCCTCACAGGGATAGCATTATTTTCTGAAGACAGATGTTTTATGCCCTATATTGCTGCATTTCCCCACTTGGGAAGGAGGATATAAGCCATATGCTTGCTGGGGTTCTTTCATCTGTTGGTGAGATTTTATTTTACATATAAATATCTAATCTAAATTTCCATGCTCATGATTTTCTGAAGCTCCAACTTTAGAATATTTTAAGATATTCTATTTGTTGTAGAAAATCCCTATTTTGGGATATTACAGTGGTATTAGAGCTGCCATATTGGCTCAGCCTATGGATTTCAAATCCAATCAGAAGATAATAAGTAGAGGAGAACAAAATGATGGACAGGATTATATTACTCTCATCAATTTTCAGATCTAAGAGAAAAGAAGAAAGATGCAATGAAACTCCAAGAGGGTTTCAAGAAGGAGAAAGCTGCAGTGAGACCTCTAGAAGGTTTCAAGAGGAAGAAGAAGAGCCATGTACTTCATATTCACATATAGGAGGTGAAGAGCAATAAGACCCCTTGGAGCATGAGATCCTGAGTGGGTATTTGGCAGATTACAAGTGCCAACCTAGGGTTGTCAAAGAGACCCTAGATATCCCTCAGTTTATCCAACTAAGAGAAGGAATAAGGCCATGTAGTAGCAGGATGATAAGGGGAAATAGGTTCCTATTGTCTACCTTTTATGGATCACCCTTATGTACAGCGGAATCTTGGGTGATGAAGTTAGAAGCATTTTTCCTACTACATCCAGTAGTGGAAAAAGAGGCTGTGGAGATCTCAGCACTGCACTTGGAGGGCAAGGAAAGAACTTGGTGGTTCAGCCATGTGAGTCATGCAAAAGTATCTACTTTTGTTGATTTCACTCAAAGGATGATCAGAAGATTTGAAAGTGAGAGATCAGAGGAGAAAGAGACCTCATCCCCATTTGAGGAGACCTTTATCAGCGCTGTCACATTCATGAGGGAGCAGCCATCCATATCAGCAGTTGGATCAGCCAATACACTGAAGAGAGGAAATATCTTAGCCATTCAAGATGTCCCCAAGACTCACCAAAGTATGCATGTATTTCCATTTCCTATCATTTCAGAAAATCTTATGGAAAACCTTGGGAATTTGTCCTCACTTGGTCAAGGATCAAAACACACTGTTGGGGTGGAGCAACAAGCTTGCACTGCGTTGTGTGATCTTGGTTTAAACAAAGAAGGGATGAAAATTCATTCCATTGCACCCTTATTGAGTTGCATGCAGCATGAGGAGTTAGGGTGTGGGATTTTGGAGGGCCTCATGAGTGTTGTGTCACTTCCTGATGGTGTTTTACTTTCAGCACACTTGGATTCTATGGGATTCAATAGGATCATTGATGAGAGGTCTTTCCTAAAATATCCCCAAGGGGTTACATCTCAACTTCCCATGCAGTGTAAGGAGGAAGATCTGCTTTGGGAGATTGGTAGTCTTAATTTGGAAGATACCAAAGGGGAGAATGATTGGAGGCATCCACATTTGGATGAATGGAGATGGGTGGAGAGCAAGAGGTTGGTGAAACACTTGCATATTTATGACACCGGGCAGCAAGAAGAAAAGCTGCGCTGACTACTCTTAAGAGATTTTGGCCATCTTGGGTCATACTCCTTGTCAAGGAGTATGTGGTGGATGGAGGCATGGCATGGCACCCATATGATAGGATAGCAGAAAACTTGTTTGTATGGGTCATCATACAAGATAACCATCATGATCTTACTCTATGGCTTGTATGAGGGAGAGATGAGGGAGTAGCAAGAGTTGTTGTTGCTGTGGTTACACTTGGGAGAGTAATGGCAGAAATTTTCTCATACTTTTCATGATATTTCCAGAGAGGAGGAAGGCACATTCAAGGTGCAAGGAGGCTACCCTTCATCATTGGAGGATTATGAGAGGCTTCCATGTCGGAAGAAGATCTTCTCACATAGCAGCATGATGGTGGATGGCTTTGGCATCTGGAATGTCAAAGGGAGAAGTCATGGAGTGACAAGAGCCTTGTTACTAAGGCCTATAGCGCTGTCACTTGAGAGCATGTTTCTATTGATGGAGTGTTCGAAAGGGAGTATGCACCCTCTCATCTTGCAGATTTATATGAGAAGATTCTCATGGGAGGACTCACTCATGGACCTCACCTTCACTCACACATTATGCATGGTAAGAAATACATTTATGTGCTTGTTGATTAATCTATTGTGTATTTGTATTTTCTCACCATATGTAAACAGTGCATTGCTCCACGAGAGAGCAAGATTATTTATGGGTTTCATGGTTACTTTAGGGCCAGATTTTGTGATGATGATAACCCATCTCTACATGACTTTGGGCAAGTTTTTTATTGTTTTGATTGTATACAGCTGATATATATTTTTGCTTACTACTTCGTAGTAGATGAGCTAACATGCATAGCTGAAAATTCCTTGGAGGACAACTTGTCGTTTGATGCTGTAAATAAATAGTTGAAAAGACTGCACTGTATCCACCAGAGAGACCATGTGTATGATCCAAAATTTCACATAGCCTTCAGAAATTTTCTGATTTGGATTTCATATGGTGATGATGTTCCATTCATTTTGAATGGGATGATTTGGGCCAGCAGGATCAATGAATTTGGAGATTCAATCTTCTTCTTGCCACTTGAGGGCAACCATGTTGCAGCCCAATATCAGCATGACCTCTACACTTATCACAAGTGGAGGGGTGGACAGCGTGGGATAGGCCCTCTTGCCTATCATGTTCAATTATTCATCCCACCTACACTTCAGGAGCCAAAGGTGGAGGGAGTTTTGCACGATTTTCCATGTTGGAGGGTAACTCATTTTATATGGCTTATAGCTTGGGGGTGGAGGTTTCACTTGGGAATGAGAGTTTCCCATACACTTCAAACTCCGTGCCTTGAGAGGACCTCTAGACAACACATAGTTGTCTCCTTGAGTATGTTACTTTTGCATGATGATAGCCATTTGGGATGTGCACCAGATGTTGATTTGTTTGCTTGGGAGAGGCACTATGGAGTTTCATTGTTGAGACAACATCTTATTCTTTGGGGGAGCTCATCATATGACGATGCTACAGGAGGAGGGAAGGATACTTTCCAGTTCTATCCTTGCAGTTTCTTGAGGACAAGCAACATTTGGGAGGGGAGGACTGTAATATTCCTAAAATTAGCATGCAGCTAATGGGAATATTAAATTTTGTTTCTTGCACTTAGTAGGTGAATAAATGGGTGAAAAAGACCATACTTTTCTTGTGTTGGCATAAAATCCATCTTGGTGTGGAAAGGGGATAACTTAGTGGCTAGATTTTTCACTTCCCATGTGTGAACAGGAAAAGAATCATGTTGATTCAGTCAAGTTGACCAAGTCAATAGCGCAGCATGGAGGAGCAGTCTTGATAGAGCTACAACAAATTTTTGGAGGGAAAGTATTCCCATGGTGTTGGAAACCCTAATAGGTGGGACCCAAGGTGAGGAGGCTCACATATAAAGAAGAAGACAGCAGACATTTGGGGTTAGCTTATGGATTATTGATTTTGGTCTGCTTAGACACTTGAGCATTCTTTAGTTGTTGAGTTGAGTATGCAGTGTTGTTCAGCACAAGGCATTCCTACTTAGGGATTCCTTCTCCTTCATTGAGTGATCACTTGGAGGAGTTTTGTTCTTCATTTTCCCACATTCGGGCTTGAGGCCAAGTACTTCCTTCAGCTACAGCATTATTCCTGTAGCAGGAAACGTTGTGTTGTAGGGTGTTGCAGTGGGAGACTTACAACACCAGCTCCTGAGCTTATCTTTCATAGGAGGGAGCTCCCCTTTCTTTGCAAGATATGTAAAGGAGGTTCCAGAGCACATTTTACATCTTGTCATGTGGTCAAGTCACTTTTCATCTTCTACATCACAGTGAGCTTCAGAAACTACGTCATTTTCTAGAGTGCAGTAGTAGTAGGGTTTCATCCCTTGCTTGTGAGCTTGTTCCTTGGAGAAAGGGCCAACCCTTCTCCCGAAAAGCTCTGTACTTAATTCTTCTTCTGTCATTTGTATATTTCATCCATATCTATTCATTTTTGTATTATAATTGTGTTTTTCAGATCCGTATCTGCAAATCTACATTTTTATACATTGTCCTTTCATGAAACCCTTGCCAGGTTAATCTTATTTTGTATAAGAAGGAAGGAATCTCCATTTTCTCAGCCATTGGATGATTGTGATCTCCAGATCTATTGTTTCTCATTATTTTCTACATAAACCCTCATAAAAATAACATTTTAATTTCTTCATTTCTTTCTGCATGAGTTAAGTTACGGGGTTTGGGATTATTTGAGACATGTTGACTTGGGGAGATCTGTTTATGTTGGCTAGAGTGATTTGTTTCAACTCTAATTTTTCATGTGAGTTGTATATTATGTATTCTAAGGGATCCAAGTCCCATTCCTCACATGGATAGCATTATTTTCTGAAGACAGTTGTTTTATGCCCTATATTGCTGCATTTCCCCACTTGGGGAGGAGGATATAGGCCATATGCTTGCTGGGGTTCTTTCATCTACTGGTGAGATTTTATTTTACATCTAAAGAGCTGATCTACATTTCCATGCTCATGATTTTCTGAAGCTCCAACTTTAGAATATCTTAAGATATTCTATTTTTTGTAGAAAATCCTTGTTTTCGGATATTACACACACTCCCTAGTAAATTAAATGAATAAAAAAAGGGACCCTTCCATCTTGTCTATATTATATAGAAGAAGACCTAGGATTTACATGCAACGTGTAATATTCCTGAAATTTAGCTTTTATCTAAATGGAATATTATAGATTATTTTGTCACTAAGTAGGTGAATAAATGGGTAGGGAGGCCCATAAATCTCCTTAGCAGCAATAAAAACACTTCAAGTGTGAAAGAATACCTTATAAGCAGTTAAATAAAGCACCTTTGAGTATTAAAAGGGGTTGGATCATGTTGAATAGGTCAACTTTGACCAAATCAACAACGTTGTTATGGATGAGTGGACATTAAATGAGAAATAACATAGCTTTGGAGGGAGATTGACTGCATGGAGGTAGTGACCTAATTGAGTGGGGCCAAGGGTAAGAAATATCATAACTTATATAAGGAAGAGGATGGCAGCCATATTGGTTATGTTTTTGGATGATTATTTTATATGTGGTCTGTTTAGACTTCTTGCATTCTTCAGTTGTTTAGTTGAGATTGTTGTGTTGTTTAGCACCGGGTGTTCCTGAGCGGGAATCCCACCTCTTTCCTTGAGAGGCCTCTTGGAGGAGTATTTCACTACATTTCCACATTTAGGATCATGGCCAAGCTACAGCTTTCTTCATCAGTGCAGCTTTTACAGAATATTGTGTTATGTTGTAGGGTGCAGCAATGGAGAATTATATTGGGTGTCTTCAGAACTAGTTTTGCAGTGGAGGAAGGTTTCCATCCCTTGGAAAACCTGTAAAGAAGCCCCTTGAGCTTTATTGACACATTTACCTGCAAGCTAAGGATTATTTATCCCCTACAACTCATTTTCATCCCAGATCTGCGTTATTTTAGGGAGGAGTTGCAGTGGTGGTTTTGGGAGGTGATCTCTTCAGTGGAGGAGCCATTCTTTCATCCGGAGGATCTATTGGGGAATATCTATAGTTTTATACATTAGCTTCAGCCATATCTTCTCATTTCTATTGTTGCAACATATCTTTAGCCCTAGGGCTATAGCTTACATTAGCACATTATGTGCATTTTCCGGAAACCCTCTTGAGTTGTCTTGGAAAGCTAATCTAGTGCCCAGATTTGTATGTCTAGACTCTATTGGGGCCTATATCAGTATTTTTATATCATTGTATCATCTCCAGTTGTAGTTATTCTTAATATGGCAGTGTTGTAGTTTCTCTCCGGAATTTTGTATTGTAACAACAGCTCATATTTGGGAGTGATTGCTTATGGGAGGCTTGTTTCCTCATTGTATATGATTTATGCCTCACTATTTTGTATTGATTTTCTGCTCTAATACATAATGTTATGACTCCATATTGGTCTCATGGTTGTTGAAAATATGAATCCTTTATCTTAATATGTTGTCCTTGATGGAAACTCTCTAGTAAAAGATGAAGTGTAAGAAATGTATAATGTCCAGCAGAAGATTTGGTAATATTCCTATTGAAGATTCTATACACAGGTTTGTAAATTTGAAGTTGTGTATACATGCGGATAAGAAAAATCCAAGTCGTGTATGCCTTTTTCACTCCAAAAATATAATACCAGGGGGCATTACCATGGTATTAGCCCACAGGATTGAGCACCATGTCGTCTAATTGATTTCGTCCAAGAATACCATTGGCAACGGTATGGTTTTGACTCATGGTATTGGTAAAGGCTAAATATATATAAGGAGAAGAAGATCATAGTGCAAGGGTGTGCATATGTAAGGGCTATCATAAAATACTTCTCTCTGAACTATATCTGCATTGGATGAACTCTGTTTTATTGATAAATCTGAAGTTCTGATGCACCCTTGGATAGATTGATGGATCAAGATCTCTAGACCAAAAATGATTATGTTCTTGCATGATCCATTGAAGACATGATTAGATCTGAGACCTGGCACATGTTTGTTGAAGTGAAGTGAAGAAATTCGGGTAAGTTCCATAGATCTGAAACATTCTGCATAATTAATATTTACAGATCTATATGCTAGTTTTTCTCAGTAAAAGCGCATATATACGCGTATTTTCTTCAGAAAAGTTGTGTTTGGAAGTTAGGATGAAAGGAAATGTGAAATAGTAAGTCTAAGAAAGGAAATTGAGAAAGTAAAAACTTTAAATCTTAGATTTGCTAAAGGATCTGAAACCTAAGATGAAAATATCATGGTACAATGCTCTCCACTTATAAAGATAGGTCATGGTTATATTGGAGTATCATCTCAGTCTTCAGCACCAAGCTATTTAAATGCAACTAAAGCCATCCTACAACATTCGGTCTCTCAGCAAAAGAACAAAGAAACTACACAGGTAAAGCATGACCATTTTAATACAAGGAAAATCAATAACAGAAATATCAATCAGCAGGTAAATATAAACAAAAGGTTTCATGATCACAGAAATTTCTTCTTTAATGGATAATGCTTCTCTTGTCATAATTTTGGTCATAAGGCTGCTCAATGTGTTACATACAAAACCATCATGACCAGAAAAGCAAGAAAGAAAAGAAATGAGACTGGAATAAAGAAGAATACTTATAACAACTTTTATCCTCTTCAAAATGAAATTGAATGTGCTTATTGTAATAAATTTGGTCATGAAGAATATGAATACAGGAGCAAACTTCAGCCAAAAGAATATATACCTTCAAATTCCAAGGTTTGGAGAAATAAGGACTTACAGGTTGAAATTTGTGGCATAGCTTTATTTGCAGAAGGGGAAGAAAATCAATGGTACATTGATAGCGGATGCTCAAAACACATTACAAGTGATAGAAATAAACTCATTTCATACAATACTCTAGAGAAAGAAAAGAATGTTACTTTTGTAAATGAATCTCCAGCTGTCATTAAAGGAAAAGGTTCTATTTTTCTAAAAGAAAAGGTGAAAGCTAACAATGTTATGTATGTGGATGGATTAAAACACAACCTGCTAAGTGTGATTCAAATGTGTGATCAAGGAAATGAAGTTTTCTTTAGTTCAAAAGAATGTATAGTACGTGAAATTGACATAGAAAAATGGTGATAAAATGAAGTAGAACACCAAGCAATCTGTATGTATTAAAAGGTGGAAAAGAACAATGCTACTTGGGTAAATATTCAGAAAATTGGTTATGGCACAGAAGGTTGGGAAATTTGAGCTTCTCTCAAATAAGAAAATCCAGCAGACTCAAAGCAGTTCGTGATCTTCCCGGCATCACTCTACCTAAAATTACCATATGAAAATCATGCCAATTCGGTAAGAAAACTGGGGTGCAATTCAATGCTAAAGAAGGATCAGCAAGTAAGCCTCTTGAAAATATACATATTGATCCATGTGGTCCTGTAAGGAAAAATTCACCTCGTGGAGAACAATACTATATTTTATTTATTGATGACTTCTCTAGAATGTGTTGGATCGATTTATTGAAACATAAAGATGAAGCATTTGAAAAAATTAAGATCTTCAAATCTTTGGTTGAAAATGAATTAGATCTAAAAATCAAATTTCTTAGATCTGACCGAGGAGGAGAATATATATCAGATGAATTCTTTGATTTTTGTGAACACCATGGCATAAAAAGATAGTTTTCTGTAGTTGGAACCCCACAACAAAATGGCGTGGCAGAAAGGATGAATAGAACAGTTCAACAAATGGCTTGAGCTATGCTTGATGAATCTGGAACTCCCGATACCTTTTGGGGAGAAGCAGCACATTTTGTGGTAAATATTCTGAACAAGGCTCATTTTCGGGTGAACAGTGATAAAACTCCTTATGAACTCTAGAATGGCAATCTTCTCACCGTAAAGAATTTTAGAGTTTTCGAAAGAAAATGTTTTATCAAGAACAATGATGAAAAACTTGGAAAGTTTGAACCTAGAGAAGATGAATGAATATTTCTTGGTTACTCTTCTAGAAGTAAAGCATATAAATGTTATAATAAAATACTTCAGAAGATTTTTGAATGTATTGATGTTGCAATTGATGAGTCTCTCTCAGCTCCTAAAAAGGAAATAACAACAACAAATGAAGATGATGATGATGTATATCTTCCTGCATCAAATAGCAATAATATAGAAGGAGAACCCAATGAAGCACCAGATGAAGATCTATCTGAAAAGGCTCCATCCAGGTATGTTCAAAAGAATCATCCAGAATCTGAAATTTTGGGAGAAAAGGGATCAGGTGTTCAAACAAGAAGAACTCTTGTAGGATCTCCTAGCTATATGGAATTCCTATCCATTATTGAACCAAATAATGTAAATCAAGCTAGCAAAGATGAATTTTGGATTCAAGCCATGAATTAAGAACTTGATCAGATTGAAAAGAATCATACTTGGGAATTGGTTCCAAGAACTCATGATAAAAATGTGATTGGAACAAAATGGATATTCAAAAAAAAGTTAAATGAAAATGGAGATGTTATTAGAAACAAAGTTAAACTTGTTTGTAAAGGGTATGCTCAACAAGAAGGTATAGACTTTGAAGAAACATTTTCTCCTATAGCTATACTTGAAGCCATAATAATTTTTCTTGCTTTTTCAAGTTTCAACAAATCAAAGTTTATCAAATGGATGTTAAATCTGCCTTCCTCAATGGTGATCTAGAAGAGGAAGTTTATATAGAACAACCAAAAGGATTTATTCTGGGAAATGATGAAAAACGTGTTTGCAAACTTAAAATGGCTTTATATGGTCTCAAACAAGCTCCTCAGGCATGGTACTATCGTCTTAACAAATATCTTCATCAATAAGGTTTTACAAAGGGATCTGCTAATAGTAACTTATACACAAAAATTGAGAATTATAAACTATTGACTGTAGTTGTATATGTTGATGACATCATTTTTGGAAGTAATGAAGAATCCATGAGTCAAAAATTTGCTTCTGTTATGCAACAAGAATTTGAAATGTATTTACTTGGGGAACTAACATTTTTTCTTGGATTATAAGTACAGCAAGCAACAGATGGCATATTTTTGTCACAAGAAAAATATATTAAGCAAATTCTAAAGAAGTATGGGATGGAAGACTGCAAACCTATGAGCACGACAATGGTAACTGGATGTAGCCTCAGTTCTCATGATGATTCTCCCGCAGTGAATCAACTAGAATATAGGTCCATGATTAGAAGATTGCTTTATCTAACAGAGACAATACCAGACATTATGCATACAGTTGGGATTGTGGTGGTGCATTCTATATGGGGCCTCGATTAGTATCTTGGTTCAACAAGAAAAAAAGTTCTATTGCCTTATCTACAGCAGAAGCAGAATATGTGGCTGCCGCATCATGTTGCACACAAATCCTTTGGATGATGCAAACTCTACAAGACATTCAAATCAAATGTTCACCTCCCATCTCAATTCTATGTGATAATACAAGTGTTATTAGTATCTCAAAGAATCCTGTTATGCATTCCAAGGCTAAGAACATTCATATCAAGTATCACTTCCTACATGAACAAGTGCTTGAATAAAAGGTTAAATTGGAGTATGTTCCCTCCAAAGAACAAGTTACTGATATATTTACTAAACCTCTTCCCAGGGAAGCATTCGAATATCTCAGACAGAAGATGGGAGTTTTCTCTACCTCTCTGATCAAATCTACTTAATTTCAAAAGTTTAAGATCGATATGCAGGTTTCTTAAAGACGAATCGCGTATATACTCGAGTTTCTGTGCATAAAACCGAGTATATGTTTTTGCTAACAAAAATTCTCTTGGTCAGCACTTAGAAAAGTTATGGTGTTTTTGGGATGCATCAGCTTAAGGGGAGCACCTGTCTTGCTGAAAAGGATGCCTTGTTGGCATTCTGATTGGTTTCTTATATATGATCTCTCTCTTGAGATCTTTTGGTCATATTTATGACATGTAATTTCTGTAATTTGATGAAAATTGAATATTGACTCTCATGATGTAAATTTTTCAGTTCAGTCATGTAAGGACTTGTTCTACTTTGTAAACCCACTTGGTTGGGTAGTTGAGTCAAATATGTAATTCAATTTGGTTGGATCTTTGATGTAAGTACGCATCCTTGGTGATAGGAAAGGTCATACTTGGTTGAATTATAAAGTCATGAACTTCTTTGAAAAATATGTCTAAAAATTTAGCATGAACTCAGGGGGAGCATGGTCAAAATAGTGCCCTTTGTCCTTGATGTCAAAGGGGGAGAGTTTTTTGGTGGTTGAGTGTTTGAATAATGGTTATGTTTAATGTATCTATATATTGTGGTGATCAAACACCATCATGGTTGCCATAAAGTCCAAAGGGGGAGATTTTTGGCAATATGATTCCTTTATCTTAATATGTTGTCCTTGATGGAAACTCTCTGGTAAAAGACGAAGTATAAGAAATGTATAATGTCCAGCAGAAGATTTTGTAATATTCCTATTGAAGATTCTATACGCAGGTTTGTAAATGTGAAGTCGCATATACATGCGGATAAGAACAATCCAAGTCGCGTATGCCTTTTTCACTCCAAAAATATAATACTAGGGGGCATTACCATGGTATTAGCCCACAGGATTGAGCACCATGTCGTCTATTTTATTTCGTCCAAGAATACCATTGGCAACGGTATGTTTTTGACTCATGTTATTGGTAAAGGCTAAATATATATAAGGAGAAGAAGATCATAGTGCAAGGGTGTGCATATGTAAGGGCTATCGTAAAATACTTCTCTCTGAAGCATATCTGCATTGGATGAACTCTATCATATTGATAAATCTGAAGTTATGATGCACCCTTGGATATATTGATGGATCAAGATCTCTAGACCTAGAATGATTATGTTCTTACATGATCCATTGAAGAGATGATTACATCTAAGACCTGGCGCATGTTTGTTGAGGTGAAGTGAAGAAATCTGGGTAAGTTCCATAGATCTGAAACATTATGCATAATTAATATTTACAAATCTATATGCTAGTTTGTCTCAGTAAAAGCGCATATATACGCATATTTGCTTTAGAAAAGTTGCGTATGAAAGTTAGGGTTTCTGAAGCTTATTGCAGAAGTTTTTTCTGTTATTACTGCTACCTTTCTGTTATCTATCAATGATGTCTTCATGTAGATCTTGGTTTCTTGATTGTTGTATATAATGCTAAGTTGATTATGTACAAATCTGATCAATGAGTGAGAAAATATTTGTTGTGATGACTAACTGATCAAGGGGTCTGCAATTATGACAAGATATCTGACTGAAATCCTTAGATATGGATCTGAGACTAACTATATTCTGAAAAACAGTATTCACAGATCTATACACAGGTTGGTATTAAGGAAAGCGCGTATACACGTGGGTTCAGTGAAGCAAAGTAGCATATGCATTTTGAGATAATGAGTGTTCAGGGTTTAATTTGATTATGCATACTGATTCTGAAATATGGTTATTACAGTGTTCTGATTATAGTGATCTCATTATTCGGGTTTGATGTATTGGGTGAAGTTTATTGTTGTTGATCTTTATGAAGGGTTTTGTTGAAGCTGTGTGATCCAGTATGAAAATTGATGAAAAGTGGTATGTAGTGATTCTGAGGGAAGTAGAAGCTTCCTGTTAGTAGAAGCTGGTGTTCTGATCAGGGGGTTGAAGCTTCCTTCCAGTAGTGGCTAGTAAACAAGATCAGGGGGTTGTAGCTCCCTTCTAGTTGCAGCTAGAAAATGAGAGAAGGTTGCAGCCTTTTGCAGGTAGATGCCTGCGTAGTGATACGAGTCTGCATCAGTACAATATTGTAAGAATTTTTCCATATAATAAATATTGAAGACAGAGACGATAACAGCGATGGTTTTCTCTTGAAATAGGTTTCCACCTTAAATCTTAGTGTTCATGTGTGTTGCTCTTGTATGATGATTTATTATGTTGTTACTACGCATATTTACTGATTAACTAACAGATGCATGACTGATAAGTTGAGTTAAAGGTTGTTTCTAAAAAAAATTATGACAACAAAATTATATCAGTATGCACAAGTTTATTTTGGCATATGTGTGTGTGTACGCGAGTTGCATTCATCAAAGTCGCATATGGAATTCAGTAAAGAAAAAGTTAAATTATCAGTAAGATCTAAATATTGATTCACCCCCCCCCCCTTCTCAGTATTTTTCCCAACAATTGGTTTCAGAGCAGGTCCTTTTGAAGAAGCTTAATCGCTAGAAGGAAGATCAGCCAAGATGAGCAATCAATATGGGACAGCATCTATCAGGCCTCCTCTCTTCAACGGAAACAACTTAATCTTCTGGAAGACAAGGACAAGATCATATCTTCAGTATCTTGGAGCAGATGTATGGGCTATATTTGAAGGAAGTTATCAATATCCAACTTCCGTTCCAACAGATGCAGCAGCAAGAAAGAACTATGAAACCAATGCAAAGGCAGTCAATGCATTATTGGGAAGTTTGACTGAATCAGAATTTGTCAAATTCATGCAGTTGAATACAGCAAAGGAGATATGGGACAAAATCATTCTAAGCTATGAAGGTCATGCCAAGGTAAAAAGTGCTAAACTCCAAACTCTAAGAATTCAATATGAAAAAATCAGAATGCACAATGAAGAAAGCATTGCCAGTTTCTTTTTACGTCTAGATGATATTGTAAATCGTATGAGAAATCTGGTTGAAACAATATTGACATACTCTGGTAGAAAAGGTTTTAAGATCTCTAACTCCCAAATTTGAATCAAAAGTGTCTGCCATTGAAGAGATGCAGGATCTACAAACTCTTACTGTTGTTCAACTTCATGGGATTCTAACTGCTTGTGAAATGAGAAAAGGAGGTCCATCTGAAGTCAAAGAAATTGTCTTCAGGCCTGTTGCAAAAGGAAAGGAGGTATAAGAACAAGAAGGATCAGGGTATGTTTCAGAAGAAGATGTGATAAATTTTGTAAAGAAGCTACAGCTTGGCACTGGAAGGTTCAGAGGTAAGCTTCCTTTTAAATTTTTTGCTTGAGGAAGAGTTGGTCATTATGCCGCTAAATGTCCCTGTAAAGAT
Organism: Pinus albicaulis; assembly: GCA_034641835.2. Taxonomy (NCBI): domain Eukaryota; kingdom Viridiplantae; phylum Streptophyta; class Pinopsida; order Pinales; family Pinaceae; genus Pinus; species Pinus albicaulis. The sequence goes on along the minus strand of CM076582.1, from coordinate 420,665,936 downwards.
AGTCATGAAAAAGGATAGGAAGTGGCTAAAAGAAATAATAAACGGTTTATCAATAGAAAAAGCTATTATACTCATAAAGATAGTGATGGTTTATCAAATATTGAAGAAGGAGAATCTGATCAAGATATTAGACTTCTCATGGCTTTTGAAAAGGACTCTAGTGATACTTTTATGGATGCATTAGAAGAAAATGACTTTCTTGAAGAAATAAATCATCTCAAAATATGTTTGGAAGAAAACAAAATTTCCATAGATACTCTAAAAAATCAGCTTATGGAAAAGGAGAAGCACAATGAGAAATCAGAATGTGAAATAGTAAGTCTAAGAAAGGAAATTGAGAAAGTAAAAACTTTAAATCTTAGATTCTTAAACCTAAGATGAAATTATCATGGTACAACGTTCTCCACTTATAAAGATAGGTCTTGGTTATATTGGAGAATCATCTCAGTATTCAGCACCAAGCTATTTAAATGCAGCTAAAGCCATCCTACAAAATTCGGCCTCTCAGCAAAAGAACAAAGAAACTACACAGGTAAAGCATGACCACTTTAATACAAGGAAAATCAATAACAGAAATATCAATCAGCGGGTAAACATAAACAAAAGGTTTCATGATCACAGAAATTTCTTCTTTAATGGACAATGCTTCTCTTGTCATAATTTTGGTCATAAGGTTGCTCAATGTGTTGCATACAAAACCATCATGACCAGAGAAGCAAGAAAACAAAGAAATGAGATTGGAATAAAGAAGAATACTTATAACAACTTTTATCCTCTTCAAAATGAAATTGAATGTGCTTATTGTAATAAATTTGGTCATGAAGAATATGAATGCAGGAGCAAACTTCAGCCAAAAGAACATATACCTTCAAATTCCAAGGTTTAGAGAAACAAGGACTTACAGGTTGAAAGTTGTGGCATAGCTTTATTTGCAGAAGGGGAAGAAAATCAATGGTACATTGATAGCAGACACTCAAAACACATGACAGGTGACAGAAATAAACTCATTTCATACAATACTCTAGAGAAAGAAAAGAATGTTACTTTTGTAAATGAATCTCCAGCTGTCATTAAAGGAAAAGGTTCTATTTTTCTAAAAGAAAAGGTGAAAGCTAACAATGTTATGTATGTGGATGGATTAAAACACAACCTACTAAGTGTGAGTCAAATGTGTGATCAAGGAAATGAAGTTGTCTTTAGTTCAAAAGAATGTATAGTACGTGAAATTGACATAGAAAAAATGGTGATAAAAGGAAGTAGAACACCAAGCAATCTGTATGTATTGAAAGGTGGCCAAGAACAATGCTACTTGGGTAAATATTCAGAAAATTGGTTATGGCACAGAAGGTTGGGAAATTTGAGCTTCTCTCAAATAAGCAAATCCAGCAGACTCAAAGCAGTTCATGATCTTCCCGGCATCACTCTACCTGAAAGTACCATATGCAAATCATGCCAATTTGGTAAGAAAACTAGGGTGCAATTCAATGCTAAAGAAGGATCAGCAAGTAAGCCTCTTGAAAATATACATACTGATCTATGTGGTCCTGTAAGGAAAAATTCACCTCGTGGAGAACAATATTATATTTTATTTATTGATGACTTCTCTAGAATGTGTTGGATCGGTTTATTGAAACATAAAGATGAAGCATTTGAAAAAATTAAGATCTTCAAATCTTTGGTTGAAAATGAATTAAAACTAAAAATCAAATGTCTCAGATCTGACCGAGGAGGAGAATATATATAAGATGAATTCTTTGATATTTGTGAACACCATGGCATAAAAAGATAGTTTTTTGTAGTTGGAACCCCACAACAAAATGGCGTGGCAGAAAGGATGAATAGAACAGTTCAACAAATGGCTCGGGCTATGCTTGATGAATCTGGAAATCCCGATACCTTTTGGGGAGAAGCAACACATTTTTTGGTAAATATTCTAAACAAGGATCATGTTCAGGTGAACAGTGATAAAACTCCTTATGAACTCTAGAATGGCAATCTTCCCACCGTAAAGAATTTTAGAGTTTTCGAAAGAAAATGTTTTATCAAGAACAATGATGAAAAACTTGGAAATTTTGAACCTAGAGCAAATGAATGAATATTTCTTGGTTACTCTTCTAGAAGTAAATCATATAAATGTTATAATAAAATACTTCAGAAGATTTTTGAATGTATTGATGTTGTAATTGATGAGTCTCTCGCAGCTCCTAAAAAGGAAATAACAACAACAAATGAAGATGATGATGATTTATATCTTCCTACATAAAATAGAAACAATATAGAAGGAGAACCCAATGAAGCACCAAATGAAGATCTATCTGAAAAGGCTCCATCCAGGTATGTTCAAAAGAATCATCCAGAATCTGAAATTTTGGGAGAAAAGGGATCAGGTGTTCAAACAAGAAGAACTCTTGTAGGATCTCCTAGCTATCTAGAATTCCTATCCATTATTGAACCACAGAATGTAAATCAAGCTAGCAAAGATTAATTTTGGATTCAAGCCATGAATTAAGAACTTGTTCAGATTGAAAAGAATCATACTTGGGAATTGGTTCCAAGACCTCATGATAAAAATGTGATTGGAACAAAATGGATATTCAAAAACAAGTTAAATGAAAATGGAGATGTTATTAGAAACAAAGATAAACTTTTTTGTAAAGGGTATGCTCAACAAGAAGGTATAGACTTTGAAGAAACATTTTCTCCTATAGCTAGACTTGAATCCATAAGAATGTTTCTTGCTTTTTCAAGTTTTCAACAAATCAAAGTTTATCAAATGGATGTTAAATCTGCCTTCCTCAATGGTGATCTAGAAGAGGAAGTTTATATAGAACAACCAAAAGGATTCATTCTGGGAAATGATGAAAAACTTGTTTGCAAACTTAAAATGGCTTTATATGGTCTCAAACAAGCTCCTCGGGGATGGTACTATCGTCTTAACAAATATCTTCATCAATAAGGTTTTACAAAGTGATCTGCTAATATTAACTTATACACAAAAATTGAGAATGATAAACTATTGATTGTAGTTGTATATGTTGATGACATCATTTTTGGAAGTAATGAAGAATCCAGGAGTCAGAAATTTGCTTCTGTTATGCAACAAGAATTTGAAATGTATTTACTTGGGGAACTAACATTTTTTCTTGGTTTATAAGTACAACAAGAAACAGATGGCATATTTTTGTCACAAGCAAAATATATTAAACAAATTCTAAAGAAGTATGGGATGGAAGACTGCAAACCTGTGAGCACGCCAATGGTAACTGGATGTAGCCTCAATTCTCATGATGATTCTCCCCCGGTGAATCAACCAGAATATAGGTCCATGAATGGAAGATTGCTTTATCTAACCGAGACAAGACCAGACATTATGCATACAGTTGGGATTGTTGGATGATTCCAAGCTAATCCAAAAGTGTCTCACCTTCAGGCTGTAAAAATAATATTCAAATATCTACAAGGGACTCAAGACTTTGGTCTATGGTATCCAAAGAATGTTGATCTCACTCTTGATGCTTGCACAAATGCAGATTGGGCTGCAAATGTTGATGATCGAAAAAGCACTAGTGGTGGTGCATTCTATACGGGGCCCCGATTAGTATCTTGGTTCAGCAAGAAACAAAGTTCTATTGCCTTATCTATAGCAGAAGCAGAATATGTGGCTACCGCATCATGTTGCACACAAATCCTTTGGATGATGCAAACTCTACAAGACATTCAAATCAAATGTTCACCTCCCATCTCAATTCTATGTGATAATACAAGTGTTATTAGTATCTCAAAGAATCCTGTTATGCATTCCAAGGCTAAGAACATTCATATCAAGTATCACTTCCTATGTGAACAAGTGCTTGAATAAAAGGTTAAATTGGAGTATGTTCCCTCCAAATAACAAGTTACTGATATATTTACTAAACCTCTTCCCAGGGAAGCATTCGAATATCTCAAACAAAAGATGGGAGTTGTCTCTGCCTCTCTGATCAAATATACTTAATTTCAGAAGTTTAAGATCGATATGCAGGTTTCTTAAAGACGAATCACGTATATACGCGAGTTTCTGTGCATAAAACCGAGTATATGTTTTTGCTAACAAAAATTCTCTTGGTCAGCGCTCAAAACATTTATGGTGTTGTTGGGATGCATCAGCTTAAGAGGAGCACCTGTCTTGCTAAAAAGGATGCATTGTTGGCATTCTAATTGGTTTCTTATATATGGTCTCTGTCTTGAGATCTTTTGGTCATATTTATGACATGTAATTTCTGTAATTTGATGAAAATGGAATATTGACTCTCATGATGTAAATTTTTCAATTCAGTCATGTAAGGACTTGTTCTACTTTGTAAACCCACTTGGTTGGGTAGTTGAGTCAAATATGTAATTCCATTTGGTTGGATATTTGATGTAAGTACGCGTCCTTGGTGATAGGAAAGGTCATACTTGGTTGAATTATAGAGTCATGAACTTCTTTGAAAAATATGTCTGAAAATTTAGCATGAACTCAGGGGGAGCATGGTCAAAATAGTGCCCTTTGTCCTTGATGTCAAAGGGGGAGAGTGTTTTGGTGGTTGTGTGTTTGAGTGTTTGAATAATGGTTATGTTTAATGTATCTATCTATTGTGGTGATCAAACACCATCATGGTTGCCATAAATTCCAAAGGGGGAATTGTTGGCAATATGATTCCTTTATCTTAATATGTTGTCCTTGATGGAAACTCTCTGGTAAAAGACGAAGTATAGGAAATGTATAATGTCCAGCAGAAGATTTTGTAATATTCCTATTGAATATTCTATACGCAGGTTTGTAAATGCGAAGTCGTGTATACATGCGGATAAGAACAATCCAAGTCGCGTATGCCTTTTTCACTCCAAAAATATAATACCAGGGGGAATTACCATGGTATTAGCCCACAGGATTGAGCACCATGTCGTCTATTTGATTTCATCCAAGAATACCATTGGCAACGGTATGGTTTTGAATCATGGTATTGGTAAAGGCTAAATATATATAAGGAGAAGAAGATCATAGTGCAAGGGTGTGTATATGTAAGGGCTATCGTAAAATACTTCTCTCTGAAGTATATATGCATTGGATGAACTCTGTTTTATTGATAAATCTGAAGTTATGATGCACCCTTGGATAGATTGATGGATCAAGATCTCTAGACCTGAAATGATTATGTTCTTGCATGATCCATTGAAGAGATGATTAGATCTGAGACCTGGCGCATGTTTGTTGAAGTGAAGTGAAGAAATCTGGGTAAGTTCCATAGATCTAAAACATTCTACATAATTAATATTTACAGATCTATATGCTAGTTTTTCTCAGTAAAAGTGCATATATACGCGGATTTGCTTCAGAAAAGTTGTGTATGGAAGTTAGGGTTTCTGAAGCTTATTGCAGAAGTTTTTTCTGTTATTGCTACTACCTTTTTGTTGTCTGTCAATGAAGTCTTCATGTAGATCTTGGTTGCTTGATTGTTGTATATAATGCTAAGTTTATTATGTACAAATCTGATCAATGAGTGAGAAAATATTTGTTGTGATGACTGACTTATCAAGGGGTCTGCAATTCTGACAAGATATTTGACTGAAATCCTTAGATATGGATCTGAGACTAACTATATTATGAAAAACAGTATTCACAGATCTATACACAGGTTGGTATTAAGGAAAGCGCGTATACACGTGGGTTCAGTGAAGCAAAGTAGCATATGCATTTTGAGATAATGAATGTTCAGGGTTGAATTTTATTCTGCATACTGATTCTTCAATCTGGTTATTACAGTGTTTTGATTACAGTGTTTTCATTGTTCGGGTTTGATGTATTGGGTGAATTTTATTGTTGTTGATCTTTATGTAGGTTTTTGTTGAAGCTGTGTGATCCAGTATGAAAATTGATGAAAAGTGGTCTACAGTGATTATGAGGGAAGTAGAAGCTTCCTTCTAGTAGAATTTGGTGTTCTAATCAGGGGGTTGAATCTCCCTTCCAGTAGTGGCTGGTAAACAAGATCAGGGGGTTGTAGCTCCCTTCCAGTTGCAGCTGGAAAACGAGAGAAGGTTGTAGCCTTCTGCAAGTAGATGCCTGCGTACTAATATGAGTTTGCATCAGTACATTATTGTAAGCAGTTTTCCATATAATAAATATTGAAGACAGAGATGACAGCAGCGGTGGTTTTCTCCCAAATTGGGTTTAAACCTTAAATCTTGGTGTTCATGTGTGTTGCTCTTGTATGATGATTTATTCTGCTATTACTGCACATATTTACTGATTAACTAATAGATGCATGACTGATAAGCTGATTTAAAGATTGTTTTTGAAAAAAAAAAAAAAAATTTAAAATAAAATTAAAAAATCTGACAATAAAATTATATCAGTATACGTAAGTTTCTTTTGGCATATGCGCGTGTATACGCGAGTTGCATTCATCAAAGTCGCGTATGGAATTCATTAAATAAAAAGTTAAAATTATCAGTAAGCTCTAAGTATTGATTAACACCCCCCCCCCCCCCCCCCCCTCCTAGTATTTTTCCAAACAATGGTTTCATGTGTTAAATATTTGCTGTTGCTTTCATTCTATGCACTATATTCCTGCTTTTCCCATTTGGGAATATTATAGTGGTATCAGAGCATAATCTTGGCTCAGCCTGTGCATTCAGCCAATATGTCACCATAAGGATAAGCTTATCACAAGAAGAGGAGATGTACATAAGAAACAAAGACAAGACTCCATTATTTGGAGGAAGGGAGGAAGAAGGGCTCTCAAAGCTTCTTTTTCAAACTAAGCAGAGCATCAAGGGAGATATCAAGAAGATGAGAAGGGATATGTGTAGGGAATCTCCAAGAGGGTTTGAATATGAAGCAAGCCCTATATTTTTACACGATGGGTGTGAGCATGCAGCCACACAGTATGATCCACAGCACAGTTCTATGCCCATATTTACAGCAAGAGAGATGGAGGAAGAAGATGCACCGAAGGAGGAGACATTGAGTGACTATATTCAAGAGTATGAATCTCAATCTTGGAGATTCAAGGAGCACTTGAAATTCCAAGAGTTTTTCCAAATCAAGGAGGAAATAAAACCTAGCAATCACAACAGAAGTAGAAGAGGTCGATTCTTTCTACCAAATTTTGATGGGTCATCCAAATGCATAGTCAAGGATTGGATAGAGCAGCTAGACTCATACTTGCAACTACATCAAGTTTCAGAAAATGAAGCCCTTAGGATAGTAGCGCTGCATCTTGAAGGTAAGGCTCATACTTGATGGTTTTATGAATCTTCTTCATTTAATCATGCAAACATATCTACTTATGCAGGATTCACTAAGATATTTGTGAAGAGCTTTGATGTAAAACAATCTGAAACATCTTTGATTGAGCTAGAAAAACATAAACATTCAAAACCTTTGCATGAGTTGGAAATATCTATTACACCAACTCCTCTCCAAATTTCTATTGAGGGGGGTAAAAACTTGGATGATACCTTTCCAAAGGCAAGATCCCCATTGCATGAAGAGTTTTCTTCTCAAAAGGAAGACATGGAGATTCCTCCTTCAAGGGAAGACCAAGATCTAGGGTCTCTCATTGTTGATGAGGTATTCTCAAATATTGATGAGATGGAAGAGTAGAAATAAGGCAACAACGTTGTCACTTTGGAAGGAGAACCATCACCACATGGAGATGGGCATGAGGCTATTCCTTCAAGAGGAGGAGCTTCTGCATCTTTGCAAAAAGTTACCAAGGAGCATATTGTGACAATAGTGATGGACAGTAACACCTTGATCAAAGGAGGAGAAGAAAATGTGGATCGGCATCAAAGGATGAGGAGCATGCACCCTTTTTTATTTCAAGTTTTTTATATACAGAAGGAGATTGATTTATGCAGTGAAGAAAGGGACAAATCAGTCCACTCACCTATATAGTCTACTTCAGATTTTGATGTCTCTTTATATGGGGGCATTCCACCAGGGAGACCCCCTGATTGGAAGATGAATAAAGAGTTATCTCAACATGGTGCAGAATTGATACATTTGGCTAGGGAAGAAGCCTTGGGAGGAGCTAGCACAGCATAGAGGACCTTTTATGGGTTCAAAGGAGGGGTGAACAATTTTCTGATATGGACATTACTATCTCCCACTCAATTATTTGCGCTAAAAAGTGATTCAGAAATCTATGATGACATGAGCATGGTGTCAAATGGCCACTCCATAGCCTTGGAGCAGCAAATGATACTTCCACACATGAACAAGATTTATGAATATGACAAGAGGTTATTAACACTCTTGCGTGCATTGGAAAAACTATGGAAGTTTTGGAGGAGAGATACCTTTCAAGAGGAGGTTGACTTCCATGTACTCCAATCTTGTCTTGGGCAAGATCAGCTGCAAGAGAGGCAGCAAAAGTGGGGTAACATTACTCCAACATGTGGCTTTGGCATTGAGCATGTCAAAGAGGAGAGTTTTGATGTGACAGATACTTCATTTCATATTTCTACAACATTGTCATTGTTGGGAAGCCTAGATCCATATTGGGAGTCCCAACTATTGGTGGAATATTCCAAGAACCTCTTCAAATGTAAGGTTCTTGATGGGAAAGTGATAGATGGGAGGTATAGAGTGGTTGATGGAGTCATTTGTTTTCATGATCAGATCTACTTGACTGGAGACACAAAGCTCAAGGATAAACTACTACATGCAGCCTATGAGATCTTGCTTTCCAATCCCATTGGTTTCGTTAGAACATACCATACTATCTTGGAGGGATTCATGTGGGAAGACTTCAAAGAGTAGATGCACTATCATATGAGGAAGTGCATAGATTGTTTGGAGGATGAGGAGAAACATAACTCTTGGGAAGAGTTATCATCACCACCTCCTTACTCATTAGGTGTGAGAGGGAGCTCATCCATGAGCTACCTCACTGATTTAAACCAAGTGTATGGTAAGGATTGTATTTATGGGCATCATGATATATTTACTATGTACTTTCATTTTCTTACCACTCATGTGCAGGGCATTGCTCCAAGAGGGGGCACTCTTTCTTATTGGCTTCATGGGCTACTTGGGGCCATGATTAATGATGATGTTGGTCGTACCCTAGAAGATTTTGGGGAGATGATGTATTCTTCATGGTGTGCTTCATTAACACCAAACATCATACACCTTTTCCAAGCATGCAAGAAGAATGGAGCAGAAAACAAGTGGTGGAAGGAACACTTGTTATATCATATTCTATGGCAGTTAGGAGCAAAACTGCGCTGGTTTCACATGAGGGACCATTTTCCTTCTCCTTTACTACATATGGAAGCTAGCATGACTTTGATTGTGATTCCATATGTTGATGATGTTCATATATTTGTTGGGAACATGATTGGAGGGGAGGCACATTGGTTTGATGTGTCCATGGGGAATGCAATATCCCACACCTTTTATGCTACATGCTTCAAGGGGAGAATGGGATATGGTAAGGCCACTAAAGTAGATCACTTGTTTCTTTATGAGGTGGGCCATATGATTGTTTGGATCACTTGGGATATGCCTCTCATGAACATTTGGGAGGAACTTTTCTATGAATTACCATGTTGGAAGGTCATTCATTTCATTTCGATGATAGCATGGAGATGGGAGTCTCTCATTGGGAATGACATCCCGTATGCTTATCATTGCTCCTACCTTGAAGAGGCCATTGGACAGAAAGAAGGTTTCCATATAGACCTTCCATTTTCTCATGATAAGAGTGATTTGTTTTATCCACCAAAGGCCAACTTGCACACTTGGGAGGAACCATTGGGAGACAGAAATATTGTAGGAAAATCTGAAGCAATGGTGGGGAATATTGATGAGGAGGCCACAAGAGGAGGAGGGGAGGAATTTTGCTCCACCTTTACAGTTGCTTGAGGACAAGCAACATTTTGGAGGGGAGGACTGTAATATTCCTAAAATTTAGCTTTTAGCTAAATGGAATATTATAGATTATTTTGTCACTAGGTAGGTGAATAAATTGGTAGGGAGGTCCATAAATCTTTTTAGCGGCATTAAAAAAACTTCAAGTATCAAAGGAGACCTTCTAAGCAACTAAATAAAGCACCTTTGGGTATGAACAAAGGTTGGATAATGTTGAATAGGTCAAATTTGACCAAATCAATAGCGTTGTTATGGAGGAGTGGACATTAAATGAGGAATAACGTAGTTTTGGAGGTAGATTGATTGCATGGAGGTAGTGACATAATTGAGTGGGGCCAAGGGTAAGAAAGCTCATAACTTATATAAGGAAGAGGATGGCAGCCATATTTTTTATTTTTTTGGATTATTATTTTGTATGTGGTATGTTTAGACTTTTTGCATTCTTCGAATGTTTAGTTGAGATTGTTGTGATGTTTAGGACCGGGTGTTCCCGAGAGGGAATCCCACCTCTTTTCTTGAGAGGCCTCTTGGAGGAGTATTTCACTACATTTCCACATTTAGGCTCAAGGCCAAGCTACAACTTTCTTCATCAGCACAGTTTCTGCAAAATATTGTGTTGTGTTGCATGGTGCAGCAGTGGAGAATTATATTGGGTGTCTTCAGAGCTATTTTTGCAGTGGAGGAAGGTTTCCATCCCTTGGAAGACCTATAAAGAATCCCCTTCAGCTTTATTGACACATTTAGTTGTAGGCTAAGGAGTATTTATCCCCTATAGTGCAGTTTCATCCCATATCTGCATTATTTTATGGAGGAGTTGCAGGGGTAGTTGCAGTGGTGGTTTTGGGAGGTGATCTCTTCAGTGGAGGAGCCATTCTTTCATCCGGAGGATCTATTGGAGAAGATATATAGTTTTCTACATCAACTTCAGCCATATATTCTCATTTCTGTTGTTGTAGCATATCTTCAGCCCTAGGGCTGCATCTTACATTAGCACATTGTATGCATTTTCCGGAAACCCTCTTGGGTTGTCTTGGAAAGTTGATCTAGTGCCCAGATATGTATGTCTAGACTCTATTGGGGCCTATATCAGTATTTTTATATCATTGTATCATCTCCAGCTATAGTTATGCTTAATATGACTGCGTTGTAGTTTCTCTCTGACATTTTGTATTGTAACAGAAGCTCATATTTGGGAGTGATTGCTTATGGGAGGCTTGTTTCCTCATTGTATATGATTTATGCCTCACTATTTTGTATTTATTTGCTGCTCTAATACATAATATTATGACTCCATATTGGACCCATGGTTTCATGTGTTAAATATTTGCTGCTGCTTTCATTCTATGCACTATATTCCTGCTTTTCCCATTTGGGAATATTACACAACGCAACCTATCTTAGGTATATGTTACCCACCACATGTGGGTAGTATGCATAGGAGAAAAATTATATCTTAGATGGTCCTCAACTGGCAGCCCCTTACAGCCACTAGATATCTCAATGTGCCATTATCTCCGTGACCTGAGCCAGCCATGTGGTCCCTCACCCATTTGCTATGATTGTATCTTTGAAGGTAGGCATCCCAACCCCGAAGTTTGGCTTTTCACTGGTATAGTTACGTAATTTTTCTTACTTCTCATGGACACTTTTGGGCATGGATTGGTGGGGGGATTTGGCAGAAAGAGTGGGCTAGGTCTGTGCTCTTGTCTCCTCTGCCCGATTTTATGGTCAGCCTTGTATCCTAGTTCTATGGGGTCTCCTTTACTGGCCTTTAGCTTTAGGGTTGGCACTACATGAGAAATCTCAATTTTGGTTGTGTGTTCCTGCTTCCCCACACCATATACATCACTCCCCTTAGCTCATTTTAGCCCCATTCATCATTTTTCCCATCTGGGTCCACATAGGGTTAGCCTCCCCATCCCCTTGTACACACTTTGGGTCGGGCCTAGAACGATGTCTCGGAGATTGCTATAGCTAAAATGAAAATAAAAAGCATAATTTAACCACTATCAACAGGAAATGTACCACAAAATTCAAAGTATGGTCGGGACATACAAATTTAGCATGTGGAAAAAAGCCAAATATGAGCTCGACCCCTCATTCATGGCCATCACCTTGGTTCCTATGGGCTCTAGATGAGCCCCCTTCTCACTAACCCATGATTGTCCCAACCCCTAGTGGGAAATAAGTTGCCCCACCTTAAAATGGGGTATCTACTGCTACATGTTACACTTCATGCTCTCATCCCCTAGAGCCCCAAGCAGTTATAAAGTAAAATCAATCAAAGGCAAAAGGCATATGAAGTAGGGTCGAAAAACAAAGGTCGGGGTAGCTCATGTACCACAATTTTCTCCTTCCTACACTCATATACCCAAGTGTGGGCTTCCCTCATCGTAGCTACCCTTGTACCATGACATGCGGCTTGGAGCCTTCCCCTGATCCCCACTTCATACCATCATTATATCACTTACCACTTGATGGATGTACGATGGACATGTCACCCCCTTTAAAGGTTGAAACCACCTAATAGGGTCCTTGGCTAACCCCCTTATTGAGTTGAGAGACACTTGTACATGCAAAAGCCCACTATGGAAGGGAATGCCACCATGAAGTGCCCCATTAATTCCATGATTTGTAAGCTCTTCTACTTGATTATTCTAATGATTTTTTGTATTAGAGGGCAAGGGGACACATTCTATCTTATGCAGGATTGCAAGTGGGTCTCAATTTGTGGATTAGTATCCCTATACAAGGTCCAAGCACTCCAGAAGGCCACAAGGGCACTTTTACGGTGATAATTGAGAGTCATGGGTTTCCACCATCGTAGAGAGTACTTCATGGATCCCCAGCACCATTCAGCGATTGCTCATGTTCCACCTTTTTGGATGAGGATGATGCACCTAGTTCACCATGCCTAGTTGGCTCCACACTTTCTCCATACACTTGGTAGATGTTCTAGGGTCCAGATGAGGATGTGTCTCACTGCAGGAGACAAAGGGAGAGCTTATGCCATCGTCTTATCCCTTACAAATGATTTACAGGAATTATTGATCCACTTGGAGACCCATGAGGATGTCATATTTCCCCCACACCCACTTGGGGCACCACATATAATTTTCTTGGATGTCAAGGGGCCAACCCCTTTTCCACTATGTTTGGAGTCCATTATTTCACCATGGCACACTTTGAACTTAATCAGACCTCTCAATGGCCCAACGACTCATTATGTTGATTATTTTTCCCTCTTAAGAGGCTTATTTTTTATTATTGAGATATCTTGGTGGGCCTGTCACCAAGGGATGTTATTATTGCACATTATTTTATTATTTGGAGCTTAATTAGGCCTAATTAGGAAAATCAAAATATTTAGATATGTTATAAATAAATGAGAGGTGATTCATTTATCTCAATATCACTTGTTTGGGTTTAGTATCTCTTGTGAGAATTTTTCATTCCCTTTTGGAGGACGAGTTTGGTTTCATGGATGAATTTTTATGTTTGGATACTATTCTCTTGATATTGGAGCTTCAAATTTGTCTTGATTTGATGATTGGATATACTCATTTTACATGTAATATTTTCATTTATATTCTTTACTTTATCTTGTCACATAAATATTGCTGGGATTTTCTCTATCTAGGTCTAAAATTTCCTCTAATTTATGTGAAATTGTGGAATTTCTTATCTATTCTAGTGTTTCATATATTACATTTGTCATGTATAAATAATGAATGTTCCTAGAGGTTAATATTTGTTTAATTTACCTTGATAATTCATCATTTCTTATGCATCAAATTGCAAAATATTCTGGTAGTTGTTGTCATGCACTAATTGCCATGTGAATTTGTATAGAGGTCTCCTTGATTGGGTATAGTCTCTCAAAATCATAAATCCGCCTTGATCCCTAAGGCAAGGCATTGGTCCAACCACTAATGATCACTTTAAAGATTTTTTTTCTCGCCTTCCTCTTCTCTTTCTAGGCCTAACCCTAATAGGTCATCTAGGGCATCAATCGAATTATTTTTTTAGCCATCCAAACACTTTGATTTTTGGCACACTCCTGCACTGAGGTTTTCTCTAGAGGTCCTCCAAGTTTGAATAAAATATGACAGTGGAATCTCGAGATATATAAAGCCTTAGCTGTAAGACCAATTCTTGCCCTAGGTTGATATGGGTTAGTTTCCTCATTTGGGTCACTGCAATCAAACCTAAAAATAAATTTAGCCCTTTGATCCTATTCCCTTCCCCAATTAGGTAAAGCCCCTCCTTGAGTGATCAACTCCATACCCTTAACCTAGAATGGGTCCACTTGGCTTCTCTGTGGTCCCACAAATCTACAACTCAAATTTCACAAGGGTTACCTAAAATCCATTTCTTCATTAGGATCCTTGAGTCTAGGAACCCTCCTATTAAGACATAACCCCTAAACCTAAACTCAAGTATCCTCATAGCCCTCCCTAGACCGCCTATCACCTTGATTCTCAAGCAAGTAAGCCATTCGTCTAAGCCTCTCTTGAGAATAGTCTTTGGGAATCGCTCCTTATCTTGTTACTACTCCATTCATCTCGTGATTCCCCTTACACTAAGTCTCCTCCCATCGATGAAAGTATGTAAAGAGAAGGGAGATTTAGTTGAGGTGACAGTGGGCTATTGCTCCATTGTTTCCCCTTGACCTAGTAGTTTCTCAATAGGATCCCCTGCTAGGACCCCTGCTACTTTAATCAGTAACATTTTTGGCATCGTTGTTGTGGAGGAAGCAGGTGTACCTCCCTAGTGAATCGTTAAGGAATTGATTCACAGACGAAATTTCAACTCTTCCTCTGGCGACTCCATTCATTTTCCAATCCCTTAGATTTCTTGAAGGTGACAACATTCCTCCATTAACTAGGGCCATTGCAAGAAGGGGAGAACGAACTCCATCACCTGTTAGAACTACCCTTCTCCCTGATTTTAAACAGGTTGATAATCCTACCCCAAATAATGCAACAGATTCTAACACCGACCTAAACCAAGACCAACCTCAAATTACTACAAGTGAAAGGCATTTGATTAGTGTCTTTTCCCCTCTAAACTAGAGGAATGACCCCAAACCTTTACCTAAGAAGTATAACAACTGGTTGCCCAAGTTCAAAGGTGATGCTACCATAAGCGCCTATGACCATGTCAAAGAATTCTATTGGAATATTTCTCCTAGGTTAGTATTTGATAGAGACAGGATCACGATGCTTTTGCTTTTTCCCTTGAAGGGAAAGAAAGGGAGTGGTACCTTAGTCTTCCCTCGGGATGCATAGATAAATCTAACCAATTTGAGGATATTTTCATGAGAATATGGTCATGTGATGCATAAGGAACCTTCAACATTGAGATATTTTTGTTGGGTGTGGAGCCTGATTTTCTTCCAAATTCAGAGATCCTTGTTTTAGCTAGATGTATACCCCAAGAAAATTGTACACCCTTGCACGCCGGGGGGTGCGGGGGGGACTTGTCCCCCCCCTGCCCCTGCAGGGTCCGGGGGGGTTGACCTTCTGGCTAGGGGGTCCGGGGGCCAGCGGTCCCCCGGCAGGGGTTTCGGGGGCAGCGCCCCCGAAGCCAAAAATAGATGTAAAATTGCCTTGTAAAAGTATAGTAATTTCTAGTCAATCTGGGTCGTTCATTAGGTGGATGATCTGATGGTAGAAGTTATGTTTATTTTAGGGTTTTTTTCCCTAGAAGGCAACCCCTCGCTTTTATGAGGGTATTGTATTGCGGCTGCGCATTGTATGTGTATTCTCTGAGCGGGAAACAGATAGGGAGACTGTGAGAGAGAACAAAGGATATTACAGTGGATCTGTTGTAGGTTTTGTCTCTTCATTTTTGCTGGATAATAGAAAGGAAGGACTGGCTGTTTGGGGTGGACGTAGCCCAAACTGGGTGAACCACGTATATCTGTGTCTCTCTGGTTTTTATGTGTTTTGTGTGCTTGTATTTTCTGCATATTTTATGTGTTGCATTGCTCTGTAATATTTAATTTTCTAACAACTGGTATTAGAGTCGAAGGTATATTTGGCTGAGAAACTCGCAGGAAAGAAGGGTTCCTAGTTCGAGTGGGAGCAATGGCGGAAGATGCTAAGTTTAGGGTCGAGAATTTAACGGCCAAAAATTCCCGCTGTGGAAGATGCAGATGGAATATTATTTGTATCAAAAATATTTGTACCTACCATTGAGCAGAAAATCAAAGAAGTCGGCGGCCATGACAGATGCGAAATGGAACATTCTCGATAGAAAGGCATTCGAAACAGTATGGTTGTGCCTTGCGGCGTCAGTCGCCTTCAATTTTTCAAAGGAAACAACAACAGAGGTTTTGATGCAGACGTTGGCGAAATTATATGAAAAACCCTCGGCCTCAAACAAGGTATTTCTTATGAAACGACTATTTAATATGAAGATGTCGGAAGGTGGATCTGTTGCAGACCATTTAAATGATTATAATATAGTTACCAGTCAGTTAAGTTCTGTAGGGGTAAACTTTGATGATGAAGTTAGAGCTCTGTTATTCTTATGCTCATTGCCAGAGAGTTGGAATGGTTTAGTAATGGCCATTAGTAACTCTGTCTCTGGATCTAGTACTTTAAAGTTTGATGATGTTGTTGGTGCTATCCTTAGCGAGGAAATGCGACGGAAAAGCTCCAGTGAGACACCGGGTAATGCTTTGAGTGCAGAGTCTAGGGGAAGAAGAATGGAAAGAGGAAAGAGCTCGGGATATCGCAGTAAATCAAGGAAAGGCAGATCCAAATCCAGATCAGGGATAGTGTGTTGGAAATGCAGAAAGAAAGGACACCTAAAGAAATACTGTAGATCTCGGAAGGGAAAAGAAGGAGATGCACAACAAGAAAATAATCATGAAGCAAATGTGACAGGTGATGTGTTAAAAGATTCTTTGATTCTTTCTTTCGAAAATGTTACTGATTCTTGGGTTGTAGATTTAGGGGTTTCATTCCATGCCACACCTGATAAGAAATATTTTCATGACTATGTTCAAGGAGATTTTGGACAAGTTCGTTTGGGTGATGATAAACCCTGTAAAATTGTTGGAATGGATAAGGTTATTGTAAAATAGCAGAATGGAAACCAATGGCTACTAAAGGAGGTAAGGCTTGTTCCAAATCTAAAGAAAAATCTGATTTCAACAGAACAGTTAGGCGGTGAAGGTTGTGTGACAACTTTCACAGATAAATCTTGGAAGGTCACCAAAGGAGCCCTAGTAATAGCAAAGGGAGAAAAGGTTTGTACATTGTATTTATGCAATGGTATTTCTAACTCTGTTATTGCTTTAACTTCCAAAGGAGAAGATGCAGCACTATGGCATCATAAGCTCGGACATATGAGTGAGAAGGGGATGAAGATTCTTCACTAAAGAAATTTGTTGCCAGGTCTGAAGAATGTTGATTTGGATTTCTGTGAGAATTGCATTTATGCAAAACAAAAGAGAGTCAGATTTTTCAGAGTTGGGAAAGAAAAGAAGAGTGAAAAATTGGAGCTTGTGCATACAGATGTATGGTGGCTCTCGCTATTATGTTACATTTATTGATGATGCAACTAGAAAAACTTGGATTTATTGTATTCAAATTAAATCTGATGTATTTGATACTTTCAAGAAATGGAAAAATTTGGTTGAGATTGAGACAGGAAAGAAGTTAAAGTGTCTCAGATCAGACAATGGAGGTGAATATTGCAGCAAAGAGTTTGATAGGTACTGTTCAGAGCATGGAATTCATAGAGAGAAGACAGTTTCAAGAACACCACAAGAAAATGGTGTGTCAGAAAGGATGAACACAACAATCATGGAGCGTGCAAGGTGCATGAGATTGCATGCAGGATTGCCTTTACAATTTTGGGCAGATTTTGTAGATACTGTTGTTTATCTAATAAACAGAGGGCCTTCAAGTTCCTTGGATGGTGGTATTCCAGAGGAAGCATGGACAGGTAAAAAGGTAAACTACTCTTTTTTAAAGCCATTTGGTTGTGAGGCCTTTTTCCATATTAATAAAGAAAATAGAACAAAGCTTGAGGCAAAATCAAAGAAATGTACCTTTATTGGATATGGTGCTAATGATTTTGGTTATCGCTTATATGATTATGAAAATCACAAAATCATTAGGAGCAGAGATGTAATATTCAATGAAAAGGTCTTTTATAAGAATTAGTTGCAGGAAAAGAAACAAGAAAAAGAAAGCAAGGAATACATGGTTCTTGATGAGATAACTGAAAAAGTAAAGGTGCCTGAAAATGATAATAATCAACAACCACAGTAGCAGCAACCACCACAACAGCAACAGGCACCTCAAACACCTGAAAGTGGTGTTAGAAGATCTACCAGGATAAGTAGACCCCCTGAATGATATTCTCCTTCATTATATTATTTATTGCCGACTGATTCTAGTGAACCTGAATGTTATGAAGAAGCAATGCAAGTTGAAAGCAGGAAGAAGTGGGAGCTATCCATGGAAGAAGAGATGGACTCCTTAATGCATAACCAGACTTGGGACTTAGTCAGGTTGCCTGCAAGTAAAACTACATTGCAAAATAAATGGGTTTACAGGCTGAAGGAAGAAGATGGAGGAAAACAGAGGTACAACGCTAGACTTGTCGTGAAGGGGTTTGCACAGAAGAAAGGTATTGATTTTGATGAAATATTTTCTCCTGTTGTTAAGATGACTTCAATCAGAACTATCTTAAGTCTTGTAGCATCGGAAGATTTACATCTTGAACAGTTAGATGTAAAGACAGCATTTCTCCATGGAGATTTGGAGGAAGCGATATACATGCAGCAACCAGAAGGATATGAGGTCAAAGGGAAATAAAAATTGGTGTGCAGGTTAAAGAAGAGCTTGTATGTGTTAAAACAAGCTCCAAGTCAGTGGTATCTAAAATTTGACAAGTTTATGTCTGAACAAGGTTATACTAAATGTCACTCTAATCATTGTGTTTATCTAAAAAGGCAAAATGATGGCAGCTATATTATATTGTTATTGTATGTAGATGACATGCTTGTTGTAGGATCTAACATGCAGGAAATAAATGTGCTCAAAATAAAATTGGCAAATTCATTTGCAATGAAGGATTTGGGAGCTGGAAAACAAATCCTTGGTATGAGGATAACTAGAGACAGGAAAAATCGCAAATTAACACTATCTCAGAATGAGTACATAGAAAAGGTGTTGAAAAGATTTAATATGCACAATGCAAAACCTGTTAGTACACATTTTTCTAGCCATTTCAAACTTAGTAAGGAGATGTGCCCAAAGACCCAAGAAGACATGGATTATATGTCTAAAGTTCCATATGCATCAGCAGTTGGAAGCTTAATGTATGAAATGGTCTGCACAAGGCCTGATATTGCACATGCAGTGGGAATTGTAAGCAGGTACATGAATAATCTAGGGAAAGAACATTGGATGGCAGTAAAATGGATTCTCAAATATTTGAGAGGTACCACAAATCAAGCATTATTCTTTGGTGGTTTAAACATTGCTCTAGAGGGATATGTTGATGCATATATGGAAGGTGACAGAGATAACAGGAGGAGCACTACAGGATATGTATTTAATGTAGGTGGAACAGCTATCAGTTGGGTTTCAAAAATCCAAAGTGTTGTTGCACTTTCAACAATAGAAGCAGATTACGTTGCTACTACAGAGGCTAGTAAAGAAATGATTTGGTTACAAAGGCTTATGGGTGAATTGGGTAAGAAGCATGATATGGGCACGTTATACAGTGATAGCCAAAGTGCCATTCATCTTGCAAAGAACTCAGCATTTCATTCTATGACTAAACACATACATCTCAAGTACCATTTCATATGTTCAGTATTGGAAGATGGAGAGTTGAAGCTGGAAAAGATACACACTAGCCAGAATCCTACAGATATGCTAACAAAAGTTGTAACCAGGGAGAAACTGAAAATGTGCTCGGTTTCAATTGGTCTTCAAGGATGATGATGAAGATGAGGAACAACCATGTCCAAAGAGGAGTCATTGTCCAGCAAATGAAGTATCGGTGGAGTTGCTACAATCAGTCTCCAAGTGGGAGATTGTTGGGTGTGGAGCCTGATTTTCTTCCAAATTCAGAGATCCTTGTTTTAGCTGGATGTATACCCCAAGAAAATTGTACACCTTTGCACGCAGGGGGGTGTGGGGGGGACTTGTCCCCCCCGTGGGGTCTTGGGGAGCTGACCCCTCGGCTGGGGGGTCCGGGGGCCAGCGGTCCCCCAGCAGGGGTTTCGAGGGCAGTGCTCCCGAAGCCAAAAATAGATGTAAAATTACCTTGTAAAAGTATAGTAATTTCTAGTCAATCTAGGTCGTTCATTAGGCGGATGATCTGACGGTAGAAGTTATGTTTAGTTCATGGTTTTTTGCCCTAGAAGGCAACCCCTCGCTTTTATGAGGGTATTGTATTGCGGTTGCGCATTTTATGTGTATTCTCTGAGCGGGAAACAGATAGGGAGATTGTGAGAGAGAACAGAGGATATTACAGCAGATCTGTTGTAGGTTTTGTCTCTTCATTTTTTCTGGATAATAGAAAGGAAGAACTGGTTGTTCGGGGTGGACGTAGCCCAAACTGGGTGAACCACGTATATCTGTGTCTCTCTGGTTTTTATGTTTTTTGTGTGCTTGTATTTTCCGCATATTTTATGTGTTGCATTGCTCTTTAATATTTAATTTTCTAACAATTTTATATAACAAGTAGGGGATTTTGAAATATGTAACTAGCTTTGTTCTTCATAATGACATATGTAATCATGATTTTATATATTTAATGAAAAGGGAAAAATAAATTCATTATTGTGAGTCTTGACGCATGGGATTCATGCTCAAGAGAATTTACTTTATAGGTCAAGCACCCATTGAGTGCTTCTAGGTTTTTCATAAACTCATTGAGTCATTGTCATGAATTAAAGACCCATTTGGGCATGCTACATATTGTAAAAGAAAATTTATTGAGTCAAAAGACGCTCCAAGAACTCGTCATGGCACAAAGATCAAGTCGGCCTACATGAAGAGACAAGTTGGCCTAAAGGAGAAATTCTACCCATTGAGAAACCTATATAAAGAAGACTTCAACCTTATTTGAAGACACTTCACTCTGACACAGAATTTTGATCACAAGGTCATGAAGAAGTGCAAAGAAGAGGAAGACAGAGAAAGAAGGGAAAGTCGAGTTATTTTGGATTTGTTTTTGGGCTACTTCTCTCCACACGTGTGAAGGAATTAGGGCATCATTGTTGAAGTGAAGCCAAGTTGCAGAAATAAATTTAGGTCATCAAGAAGAGTTGTCTGGGAAGCAGATCTCTCTTGGAGAGATAATCCACCCAAGCGAAAAATAGAAGTTGCAATTTGTACGCAAGTCGAAGTTGCAGTTTCTGGGCAAGTCAAAGTTGCAGATGCATTTTTTTAAGTTGCAGTTGTTGAGTAGGTCAAATTTGTTGGAAGGAGAAGTTATTCAAAGAGGAAGCACTGACTTGCTCTTGGAGGGTTTCTTTGTTAAGGTTCTAGGTCTTTGAACATTCTATAAGAAGAATTCTGGTGGGTTTCCTCTCAAGTTGGAGAGGTTTTGGCCCTAGCTGATTGCCTACATCTTGTGTCCTATTGTCTTATTGTTCTTTATGTTTTGATAGTTTTTTTATGAGAGAGAAAACTAATTATAATAAAGGACAGAAGTAGTAAATCAAGAAAATTAAAAATACATCACAAGAAGTTATCATCAAGAAGAGAAATCTCCTACTCTTGTTGCCCCTAGATTTCTCAACATGGTATCAAAGCTAAGGTGAAAAATCAAGGAAGGGCAGCTCAATAAACAACACTCAAGGATCAAAGTTTGAGAAAAAGTATCTAGGACATTCTCTCATCTCCAAGGCATTTCGAGGACAAGGATCACATCATCCTCTTAAAGGAAGTCATAACCCTAGTTTGTTCTATGAAGGCATCTACACTTGAAACTTTCTTGGGATCCTCGCTCTATCAATCATCAAAGGAAAGACCTTAAATCGAATAAATTTAAAGTATATTGGAGTTTTCACATTTAAGGGAAGAAGAAGAAAGGTGTTACACCATTTTTTGGTCATCTAACCTATTATCGTTTGATGGACCCAAGTACACCATGTAAAACAAATTTTAGCCTAAGTAAAATTGCTTTCACTATGTAAAATAACTTAATAAAACACATTTATTAGGTTGTTTATGGTATAAACAGGAAATCCCAAAGGGAAATATTAAACAAATCTATATTTGTTTGATTTTCCTCATGGAATAATAAATTAAACAATTATTTAATTATTATTCCTGGTCATGTTTAACCCAAAACAAGGAAATTAATTAGATAAATCTTTATTTATCTTATTATTTTCTAGGAATAATTATTTAAATCTTATTTAAATAATATTCCTTGTTAAATATGACTAAATCATTTATAAATAATTAAATAAATCATTATTTATTTAATTATCATTCAACCATTTCCTTAAAATAATAAATAAATCATTTATTTATTTATTATTTACAAATAAAGGGATTTGACCCAAGTCAAATGCCTTTTCCCTCCAACAAATATAATAAAATATTCCATAAAAGGTGGATCTAGATTTGGTTAATATTATTTTAATCATACACCAAGATCTAGAATGACCCAATATTTTGTTATAAATAGAAGGGTTTTCTCATTCATTTCTCACCTTTTGTTGCCTATTAGATCACTCTGGATCTATGCTCTTGGTCTGACTTTGAGCCATTATCATTGTCAAAATTTCCATTATTTCACTTTGTGAGCTCCCTTTGAGTTCTATGTTTTTCTGGGTTTTCTACACCAACAAGAGAGAGAAATTCTAGATCTGAAGTGTTGAGGACTTTCAAGAACCCATCCCATTGAGGAGCATTGGAAACACCTTTCTTGTTTTCCTCCCAAGTGCCCTTAATATAAAAAATTCTTTCAAAAATATTGCTCTTGTCTTGTCTATTGGATGCATGGAGAAAAATCATATTTTTACTGCTTAATGTCTTTTTATGCATAGATCTGGATTTGTACAGCGTTTATCTTGATCAACTAACTGCAGATTTGAAGATATTGGCAGCCATATTTGATGTTAGGGCTATTTTTTATGCGTATCTAAAGTGGTCTTTTTTCGTACACTTCAACAAAAGATTCGTACTAACAAAAGGCGTTGTCATCATCATCAAATATTTCAAGGCAATCACCCTCTCATTGAAGCAAAGGATTTCATCTCAAAAGAAAATCCTTATTTTAAACATCCTGGAAGAAGATCGTCCAAGAAGCATCAAGGCATCATCAAGAAGTTATCATCAATAATCATCAACAAAGGCATCAAGTTGAAGAATTCATCTTCATTTGACAAGTATTTTTATTTCTATGACTAAATCTAGCAAAATGACTTCATTTTGCAAGGATATCAACTAGTTGGTTGGGTCATCGAAATTCCTTGCATGGAAAAGGAGGATATACTTAGTCCTCAAAGAAAATGAAGTTATTGATCATGTCAAAGGAAAAGTCTCCAAACCTTCTGAAGGGAAAGCACTATCTAAATATATGAAAAAGGATCTAAGGGCTCAAAGAATTCTTATAGAATCCATCAAGGATTCCCTCATCCCCTATGTAGTAGAGTTGGAGACATCAAAAGAAATATATGATAAGCTAGTGGAACTATTCTCTGAAAGCACGACAAGAAAATTCATATCACTAAGATTTGAAATATATAAGTTGAATGCATCAAAGGATTAAGGGATATCTACATGTCTTACTAAAGCATCACAAATAAGGAATCAACTTTAGGATCTAGGTGAGATAATGTCCGATAAATAAATAATTACCATTATTCTAAATGCTCTAACTAATGAACAAGGTAACCTTGTGTCAAAGGTCCATGAAGAGAAGAAATCTATCCCATTCAATAATTTGTGGTCACTATGCAAGATTGAAGAGAACAGGTTGAAGGAAAAAAGTGATGTAGGATCAAATGAGCAGGTTCAAACATTTGTTGACATGTCACGAAGAAAAGATAAATTTGGCAAGTTTGGTCCTTAGAAAAAGAAGAAGATCAATATGTCGCAGACACAATGCTATAGATATCAAGAATATGGGCACTACAAGAGAGATTGTCCTAAGTTCGATAAGGAAAACAACAAACAAAGAAGGGAAGAAGCCCATATCACTGAAGAAATGGAAGAAGTTGAAAATAATAAATCCAAGGAGGAAGTAAAAGCTCTTTACTATTATTGAGATAAGTCTTCTCCACCTAGCTCTTTTCATTTTTTGTGAAATATAGTGATCATGGTAGGAAGCATTAGAAGCATGAAAGGATGCATCATTTTAGGGGATGGAATCTTAGTACCATATAATTGAAAACAAGAGCTCATGACATCATTATGAAGCTTAAAATATAGTTGAAGTCTATGGCAGTCATTATTAAGAAAGTAGCTCTTGGTAACCTCATTAGAATCATAAGTAGTACTTATGGGTAGAAGTGATTCATATAGTATGGAGATCATCATACATCATTGGGAAGGAGAGTTTGCAATATGAGGATAATCAAGATCCTCTACTGGAACCTTGATTAGAATATTCATCTATTGAAAGATGTCTCACTGAGAATTCCACTTGGATGGGATTCATTGTTCGAAGTGATGGTATGATGAAAAAGGAATTGTTAATTTTGGAAAAATAGGTCCAAAATACATGTTATTATGCTTAGATGAATATGCCAATATTTTTATTGGACTCCTTTTTCGGAGAGGTGTAATATCGATCTAAAAAGCATCTTGATCCGATGAGTAGAACATTTATTTTGAATTTATTCAAAATATGTGCAGGTCGGCCTTAAGGTTTGGAGCCCCAGAACTTGTGTCACACACCCTCATTGATGGATATATATTGGTCAACGTTGGAGGACATTTTCACTCATATCATCTTCACAAATTTCTCTCTCCTCATCTGATTGGTTCGATCACATTGGAGGCTCTTCTCACCACACATGGGAAATTTCAGCAAGTAGCAGTTTTCTGTTTTCGGCCTAGGTTTTCTGCAGCAGCATTGACTAGCGTTGACTTTGGTCAACACATGGTCAAACAAACCTGAAAATCTCCCAAAATTTTGATTTTCCAAATCCACATTTTTTGGCACTATTCCCAAGGCTGGACGTTGACTTTGACTTGGATACGTTGACCTAGTTGTTCCTGTTGTTTGTGTTGACCGTTGACTAACAGTGTTGACTTTTGTTGACCTTTGGGGTCGACTATTCTGGCTGTCCTAGAGGGTTGTGTGAAACTACTGGTTGGTTGACCATATTGAGACTTTATTGGTCGAAGCATCCTATTGATCGTCGTAACACACCAACACACTTATATATTTCTGGCTTGTCTTTTATCGATCTACTAGTATGTTCTATCCACATTTTACTTTTTTGTTTATGTGATTGTTGACTGACATTGGGGATAAAAATTAAATTTGCATCAAGCATAGAACATCTACAAAAATTTACATGGTATCAGAGCTGAGATGAAGACAAAGTCCTAGTTTTTAGCAATCACCGAAGAAGAGGATGGGTTCCTCAAACTACAACGGCTTCAAAGTTGATGAAAAATTGGCTGGAAGGAAGACTTCCATGCCTGGAAGATGACATTGGATCTTATGTTGGAAGACCAAGATGTCATGGATTATGTGCAGGGTAAAATCCAACAGCCTCCATCCACTGCAACTGTTGCAACCAATTCAAAGTACAAGAAGGGGGAAACCAAAGCAAAGTTGATGATTAGAGACTCAATTCATAAGAGTCTGGTTGCCTACATCTCTGGGTTGGGCACATCCAAGGAGATGTATGATAAGCTGGTCAACATGTTCAAGGCCAACAATGCGAATCAAGTCCTATTCTTTAAGAACCAATTGAATAATCTGAAGAAAGGCAGGGATGATTTTGTTCAAGCATATTTTCTGAAGTTGACCGAAATCAGGAATAATATTCTAGCTATTGTGGATACAATAGTTGATCGAGAGATGGTTCTCACCGCACTTGGAGGTGTCTCATCCGAATGGCATGTATTCAACACTACCATTCTCAATAACAATTTCATACCTTACTTTGACGAAGTACTATTGAGATGCGTACAATAAGAGACTAGGATGAAGGAATATGAAAATGAAGGAAATGTTGCCTTCATTGCTCATACTAAGAATAATAACTTTGGTGGTCCAAAGAATAAAGGAAGAGCAGGGACCCAAGGAAAAAAAGGAAAAATTTACACTTGTCACAAGCCAGGTCACTATGCAAGAGAATTCCCTTTCAAGAAGGATTCTCCTGATGATGATGACAACAACAACCGAAGGAATGGAAATCAAAGAAACAACAGGTTCAAGGGGAAGAGGAAGGCTCCCTCCTGCGTAAATGGGCAACCTTTCAAAAGGTCAAGAAACTCCAGGTATGAGGAATAAAATGTTGTTGATGATAAAAGAAATGAATTTTTACTTGTATTTTCCCTCTCTGTTGCATCTCCACCTGACACTATGGATGTCTGGTTGATATATAGTGGTGCCTCAAGGCACATCACTGGGTTCAAGGAAGAACTTTCTGATATGGTTGAGAAGGATACTAATCTACAAATTATCCTTGGAGATAATTCCATATATCCCGTGAAAGGGACAGGGATTGTGACCCTCCACTTATCTCAAGGTCAAGTCCTCCGCCTGCAAGATGTACTATATGTACCTAATTTGAAGAAGAACCTTGTGTCTATATCTACCATGGAAGACAAAGGTTTCAATTTGGCATTCTTTAATGGGAAGGTGCATATCTAGAAGAATAGTTGATACACTCTACCAAGTTGGAGGAAGTCTAATGGAAGTGATGACGTGTGATACTATTCGACAAACTCGAGTATGGCACCAGAGGTTTGGACACCTTCACTACAAATCCGATCCCGAAGCAAGGAAGGTGGTGACAGAGAAACTCGAGTTCACAAATGATCATGAAGGTGTCTGTCAGGGTTGTTCCGAAGGAAATCATACAAGGGGACCTTTCCCCTCAAGCGTCACAAAGACATCTGATGTCTTGCAATTGATACATTCTGATTTGTCTAGCATGTTGCCCATGATATCCTTGAGAGGATTTTCTTATTATATGACATTCATAGATGACTTTTCCCACAAAACCTGGATATACTTCTTGAAGAAGAAGGATGAGGTTTTCATGAGGTTCCATACCTTCACAGCCTTGGTGAAAAATCTAATATGGAAGAAGATCAAGATACTGAGGACCGATAATGGCACTAAATATGAGGCGAACGAGTTCAAGAACTTTTGCAGAGAAGATGGCATTAAGAGGGAGACCACTATGTTTGTGGGCTACAGTGTAACTTCAAAGGTATATAGAGTTTATGTGCCAGGTCAAAGGGAAGTGGAGATATGCCACGATGTTACCTTTGACGAAGATGCTTCCCTGAGGAAAGTAATCAATCTTCCAAGATCTTAGGAATATCATGGAGCAGGGCCTGGAAATCAAGAAGAATCGAAGGATGAGACAATGCCCGATGTTGAAGGACCGATGGACCCTATTGATCCACCTCCTTCAATGAGGAAAATACCATCATGGCTCAGGGACACTCTCAAGGATGCCGAGAGACATATGGCCCAAAGGGGGACATTCTGTGAAAGCAAGAAGTTGAATAGATACCAAGGGTATATATAAGCCATGAGTACTATTAAACAATATGAGCCTGTATCTTTTGAAGAAGTCATAAAGAATCAATTCTGGAAGGATGTTATGCATGAATAATATGAGTCCATTATGAAAAATGATGTTTGGGATGTGGTTCCAAGACCGGAGGACAAAGAATTTATCACCTCGAAATGGCTCTATAAGATCAAGCATGGATCTGAAGGGAGTGTTGAAAAGTTCAAGGCAAGGTTCGTTGCATGTGGCTTCTCTCAAAAGGAAAGCATAGACTATGATGATATATTTGCACCTATGGCTCGATATACCACCATCTGAACTATCATAGCCTTTGCTACTATGCAAGGATGGAATCTTCATAAGATGGATGTGAAGACCGCATTTCTGCATGGTGCGATAAAGGAAGAGGTGTATGTGGAGCAACCTTTGGGGTTCGAAGTCCAGGATTGGGACACCCATGTCTGCAGGTTGAATAAATCCCTCTATGGGCTAAAGCAAGCACCGAGAGCTTGGTACGAGAGGATAGATAGCTAACTGATGAAGTTGGGCTTCACTTGTAGTAATTCTGATCCGAACCTTTACTTCAAGTTTTATAGAGAAAAGCCTCTCATTTTGGTGATGTATGTGGACGACCTCTTCCTGACAGGTGTTGACCCTCTCATTCATCAGTGCAAGAGGGAGCTCGCTGCTGAGTTCGAGATGAAGGACCTAGGACTGATACATTACTTCCTAGGCCTAGAGGTCTGGCAGAGACCTGGCGAGATTTTCCTTTCTCAAGGAAAATATATTGTGAAGCTTCTGGAAATATTTGGTATGGTGGATTGTAAGTCCATGTCGAGACCGATGGAGCTCAAATTTAAGAAGTTGAGTGGCAGCGTTGATGGGCCCATGTTAGAAAATCCTACTGAGTATCATCAACTTGTAGGGGCCCTAATGTTCTTAGGGAACATTCGTCTGGACGCATGTTATGCGGTGAACACTCTGAGTCAACACATGGTTGATCCTCATAACATTCACTGGGTTGGTTCCAAGAAACTCTTGAGATATCTCTGGGGCACGATAAACCATGGGCTGAGATACACTTCCGGGAGCATGACACTACATGGATATATTGATGCCAATTGGGCTGGAAGTGTGGTGGATCGCAAGAGCACATCTGGATGTTGCTTCACACGTAGGTCTACTTTGAGCAGGAAGCAAAAGTCGGTATCTTTGAGCACTGCTGAGGCCGAATACATTGCAGCATGTATAGTCTATTGTGAAGCCACTTGGTTTCGAAAGCTCTTCAATGAGTTGTTCGAGCATGTGCTATATGCCATTATTATCCTTTGTGATAACCAACAGGGGATTCGTTTTTCAGAGAATCCTTTGTTCCATGATCGATCCAAGCATGTTGATGGCGGGTACCACTTTATCCGGGATATGGTATAGCGAGGCATCGTAAGGCTCGATCATATAGGAACTAATGAGCAAGTCGCGGATATTCTCATAATTCCCTTAGGGAAGGTCATGTTCCTAACCTTCCATGAGAACCTTGGAGTTGTGGAACGACCCTATTCTGAGGTGTTGGAAATACTGAGAGGGGGGTGAATCAGTATTTCTTTTCAATTTTTAATTTTTTGCTAGTTAGATTATTCACAATTAAAAATAGAGAGGTGTATAATAATATTATTATTAAGGATCAATAAGAACTTCAATAATTTTTCAAATAATTGAGTATAATAGATGTGTGAGGGCACCAACCCTTCAATGAATTAGGCACCAACCTGTTTCCAAGCACCAACTTGGACTTAAGTGAGGCTCCAACCTCTAGGGCTTCGAACTTATACTTCTCAAGGCTCCAACCTTGTGTTTAGAGGCAACAACCCCTAGGAAACCAATCCTTCATTCTTATTTTAATAGAAAATGTGTGATGTACTTACTTGAATGTCCTTGACATATTCCTAATTGTGCAATTACTTCCAAAAATTCTTCATTGTGCTTCATGTCAACTTGTCTTCATCACTAGCCTTCAATTAATCCATCAGTGTCGTTGTCTTCACTATCCAAGAGGAAAAATGTCACTACTCGAATCTACAAGATATTTCACCACAGTATGTTGAGAATGCAGCAAGATGATGGAGCTTAGTGAAATGAAGTCGCCTTCACTAAGTGGGCCCGCAGGCAAATTCTGGCACAAAGTCTATTTTTAGACTATGTCTATTTTAGACATACGGAGCATAATTTGGGAATTCTACTTGGAGATTCTTAAAGTATGCGACATGTCGGTAAAAATAGATGAGACCCTTATTTTTAGGACCCGGGCTATTTTTAGACTGATCTCCTAAAAATATGGAAGTCAAATATTATTTACCCTTAATAATATTTTGACTATAAAAAGCAGTTTACTCTCTTGGCGCACTTCAGTTTGAGTCATGGAGGTGGCTCATGCAACTGACACAAGGAATCACGTGGTTCCTAGGGTTTGATGGCATCTTGCATGGTTGGCTTCAGTTAGACTTCAGTGGCAGAAGTTTTGGAGGAGTTAACAGGACAGATAGTGGAGTTGTGTTCTGTTTGTTTTAGTTGAACTAGTTGGGATTAGTTAACTAGCTAATCAACTAGATATGAGTGGAGTGAATTAAATATTATTTAATTCATTAAATATTAACTCATTAGTCAACTCAAGAATACTTCAGTTCACTACAGTGCATGATCAGTTCAGTGAAGACCAGTGAAAGAGATAGATGAAAGGGTAGAGTTAGCTATCAGTTGTGACTATACTGTTGCTATTTGCAACACATAGATAGGTGGAGTAAGCTATGAGTATTGCAAAGTTTAGGCTGGTGTTTTATCTATATAAAGAGGCCATCCCATAGCTTTGAAATACGAAATCAAGGTTGGCTATCAAGTGGCTAAGGATTGGAGCAAGTGATTTGCTAGATCTAGCTTGATCGTGTGTAGCATGGGAGGTAGTGCATGAGAGCTTGTGAAGAGTTTTTGTACTATGATTGTTACATGATTTCTCCATTATAATATACACAATAGCTGCGGGGTTTTCAGCTATAGGCTTTCCCCATACATACCGAGTTAATGTGTGATTGATTTGATGTGAGATTGCTTCTGTTATTTCCGCATGTGACAATTAATTGTAGAAGAAGGTTATGTGTTATGTATGCAATTCGAAATTGATATATGACCGGGTTAATATTCAGTGAATAAGTGATTTATTCAGCTAATTTCTACAAGGTACACCAGCAAATGTAATTGATTTCACAACTGTCCTTTTGAATGTCCACCACTGAAATCAAATGTGAAAGAGCCAAAGTCTGAATAGGAATCCACAGTCCAATGAATACAATACGCACAGTCAGCAAAAATATATTCCAACGAAAATGATGATACACAGTCACCACACTGATTCAAGCCCCCTTTTTTTTAACCACAGAAAGGAACTTTGACACAGATATTATTTTGATGTATACTCATAAGAAAAGGGCACAAGAGATAGTGCTTTCAACTTGTGCAAGAGAATGCTTCCATTTCTAGGCAGAAAACAACTTTGAAATAATCTTGTGAACCCTTCAAAAGAAAATACTTTTCAAAGCAGCATCTGCACACAGTGCTTCCAAAATTATGTTCACAGTGCTCCCTTATAAGTGAACTTCAATTCAGTGGTGAATGAATAACTTGTCTTTTGATAATAAGGAGATTCTTATATTCATGCCACACATTCAGCCAACATAACAGCAACCATCAACCCACTAAATATTGCACTTGGTCACACAGGAAATCTGCTTCAGGTCTATTGTAATTTTGGATAAATATGAGTGACAAGTTGAAAGCCTTCACAGGATTTACAATGCAGTTTAAAATCTCTTTCAAGCCCAAAAAAAATTGTTCTCTTCTTTAACCTTTAGGTTCACGAGATGTGAACTTAATATTTTATGTTATGTGTATGTGTGACCAAAATTGATGCCCATAAATGAATTTTGGACTATGTATATATAGCCTTCTTTGAAATAACAAATGAAAATACACGTCCCTGTTTGGAGGCCGACTTGTGTCCTTGAGCATAGGTCGGCTCAATATCAGAAATATATTTTAATAACTTGAAAATTCATGTTCTCCCTCACCGTTTGGATTTTTTGGCCAAGTAAGGGCTTGTTGGAAAGATAAAATTATGCTCTAAAGGATGGTGATGGTCTCACAAAGAAATGTTGCCTCTAAGATGTCGAAAAATATTTTTTTATTACTGCAAAAGCATAATGCCTTCGAGTGTTGGGTATCTTCATGGATTGATTTCTTCATAGTTTTCCTTATTCATCATAGGGTCATAGGCTCATAGTGTCATCCATGTCATCATGTGGTGGTGATAGTGTAGCCTTCATTAGGAGAGCTCATCAAGTATATTTTCATCAATCACAACCTAGATTAACCATTAGGGGAATTTTGAAGTCTAAAATGGCCCTCCTAAGAAAAATGTACAACAAAAGTAGACTTTATAGGAACCACTAGGATTCAAGATGATGATGTCAACCATGGGGATGATTCACCTTTTTTAAATTAAAATCGTAAAAATATTTAAAAATAATAAAATAATAAAACTACTTTTTCAACTCGTATTTTCAACTTCTCTCCCAAAGTTTTTACTCAAATTTCGAGCAGGAGTAGTTGGATGAAAAATTTAATTCTTCATCCAAGGAGTACCCATGTTGCATACTTTCGATGGACCCTGCTATGCGAAAAATGAGAAATACATGAAAAAACGTGATTAAAATAATGTTTTTCATGTATTTCTCATTTTTCATGTAGCAGGTTCCATCGAAAGTGTGCAACATGGGTATTCCTTGGATGAGGAATTAAATTTTGTATCCAATTAGTACTCGCGCTCAAAATTTGAGTAAAAAAATTGGGAGATAAGTTGAAAATACGAGTTGAAAAGGTAGTTTTTTTCCCCTCTAAAATTTGATGATGTAATCAAATATTATTTTATTATTTCCACTATTATTTTATAATTTCCTTAGGAGGCCCATTTTAGACCTTAAAATTATCCTAATGAATCTCCCCCTTGGTCATTGATGAAAATATTCCACCTTTTTCTCCCCCTTTGACAACAATGGAAAATGGAGTGCCAATGTACTCCCCTTGTCATGTTGCTCCCCCTATCACGCTGCTCCTTTGCTTGGTTTCTTTAATGTGAGGCAAGCAAAATGACCCCCATATTTTTTTGAAGATATTCAAATGCTTCTCGGGGAATGGGTTTTGTAAATATATCTATAATTTGTTCCTTTGTATTGACATATTCCAACTTGATATTTTGTTCAGCAACCTGTTCACGGAGAAAGTGGTATTTGATTGGAATATGTTTGGTTTTTGAGTGCATCACCGAATTCTTCGAAATACTGATGGTGCTAGAGTTGTCACAAAAAATGGTGATTGATTGCTTAGTTTCTATGTTGACATCTTTCAAATCTTCCTTCATTTATAGTATTTTTGTACAACAATATGCAGCAATTATATATCTACCACCTCGAAAGGTATATAGATGATTTATGTTTGCTGAGCCAAGATACAAGAAAATATCCCATAAAGAATGCAATCCCACTGGTGCTTTTTCGATCATCCACACTTCCAGCCCAATCAGCATTGAAGTAAGTTGTTACAGTAAGAGTTGAGCTCTTGGGATACCAAAGACCAAAATCAGTAGTTCCTTTTAAATATCTAAGTATTCTCTTCATAGCTACTAGATGAAACTATTTAGGACTTGATTGAAATCTTGCCACCATTCCAACTGCTTGCATAATGTCTAGTCTTGTGGCAGTTAAGTATAGAAGGGCTCCAATAATTAACCTATAAATATTTTTGTCGATGAGAAAGGAATCATCATCTTTGCTTAATTTATAATATGTGGTCATTGGTGTGCTCATAGGAGCACAATCTTCCATCCCATATCTTTTGAGCATGTCTTTAACATATTTTGTTTGAG
This sequence comes from Pinus albicaulis, assembly GCA_034641835.2. Lineage (NCBI taxonomy): Eukaryota > Viridiplantae > Streptophyta > Pinopsida > Pinales > Pinaceae > Pinus > Pinus albicaulis. Next base: position 420,632,360 of record CM076582.1, on the reverse strand, counting down.
ATATAAACATGCCTGTAGTTGTTTGAGATATTTGTAGTCCAAGAAAGTATGATAGCTCACCAATCATTGACATTTCGAACCTTTTGGACATATTTAGAGCAAATTCATGGCTCATCTTATCATCATTGCTAGCAAATATTAGATCATCAACGTATACAAGAGTGATCAGAAGTTTTTCCTCATCCATCTTCATGTAGAGATTGCTACCTGGTACTCCCTTTTTTAAACCTTCTTGTTGCAATAGTGATCCAACTTTGCATACCATGCTCTAGGGTCTTGTTTTAACCCATACAAGGCCTTTTTTAGCTTGCATACAAAGTTCTTCCCTTCGGCAAGATCAAATCCTTCTAGTTGCTCCATGTAAACTTCTTCCTTGAGATCTCCATTCAAGAATGTTGATTTTACATCCATTTGATAGACCTTGAATCCTTTTGAGCAATTAAATGCCAAAAACATTCTTATGGCTTCCAATTGAGCTACTGGTGCAAAGGTTTCTTCAAAGTCAATTCCTTCAATTTGTGGGTATCCCTTGCAGACAAGTCTGGCTTTATTTCTGATGATTTGTCCTTCCTCATTCATCTTGTTTTTTAATACCCATTTTGCTCCAATTATATTTTTATCTTTTGGGCGAGGTACCAGCTCCCAAGTCTCATTATTTTCGATTTGAGACATTTCTTCTTCCATGGCCTTTATCCAATAAGGATATTTACTTGCTTGAGAAAAAATCCTAGGTTCTATTAAAGATAATAGAGCAACATCATCTTTTCTTGGAGTGTTTGTCATCCTTCTTCGAGTTTGAATTCCTTCATCTATATTCCCGTTAACCTATTCTTCCGGATGATGTTTTTGAATGAATTTGATCTTAGAAGGACTTTGTGAAGGTTCACTTTGAGGTTCTCCATCCTCCTCTTCTTTTTCAGGTTCTTCTTCACTTTCTTCAAGGAAAGGCTCAACTTCATGATCTTCAATTCTCTTTTCCGAAAGACCTTCATCAATCTTCACATCAATGCTTTCCACTATTTTCTATAGACGATTTTTGTAACATTTGTAAGCTTTGCTCCTTGTGGAGTATCCAAGAAATATTCCTTCGTCAACCCTAGAATCAAATTTTCCTGGTGAGTCACATTTATTTTTATGAAGCATTTGCTTCCAAAAATCCTGAAATATTTTACTGAAGTAGGTCTTCATTTCCATAATTCATAAGGAGTCTTTTCATTATTTGGTCTTAGTTGATTTCGATTTAAGGTATAAATTGTCGTCCCAACTGCTTCTCTCCAAAATTTTGGTTGCAAATCAGCTGCTAGTAGCATTGTCCTTGCCATTTCTTGAACGGTTTGGTTCCCTCTTTCAACTACTCCATTTTTCTTGGGTGTCCTAGAAACAGAGAGTTCTCTTTCGATTCCATGCTCTTTACAGAATTCATCAAATTATTTTGAGGTGAGTTCTCCTCCTCTATCCGTTCTAAGACATTTAATCTTAGATTCTTTCTCATTTTGAATGAGAGATTTAAGATTCTTAAAACATTCAAATGCTTCAGATTTATATTTTATAAAATATAGCCACATCATTCTAGTATATTCATCAAATAACAGAGCAAAGTACCTTTCACCTTGAAGAGATGGAGTTCTAATTGGCCCACATAAATCTGCATGAATAATTTCCATAGGCTTTGATGTTGAGAACTCCTTAGTTTTGTGGCTAGTTCTAGTTTGCTTTCCATGTTGGCATGGGCCACATACAACTTGATTTGGCTTGCACATTTTTGGAATGTCCCTTACTGCATTAATTTTGTTGATGTTGACCAGGTTATCAAAACTTGTATGCCCCAATCGCTTGTGCCATAACCAACTTTCATATGTTTGACTCTTAAGTAACATTTATCTCCTTGGATTTTACTAGGAATGTAAACATTATCTGGTGTTCTTACTCCTTTCGCCACAAGTTCTCCTGAGGATGAGTCTCTTATTTCACAATTTTTAGTACTAAAGACAACATTATGTCATTGGTCACAAATTTGGCTAACACTTAAGAGATTGTGTTTGAGCCCTTCTACCAGCAAGGTTTTTTAAGCCTTTCCTTGTCCATTGACAAGGGTAGTAGTTCCTTTTCCAATGATTTTAGCGGATACACTTCCAAAAGATACATTTCCATTTTTCTTGTTAAATGAGACAAACTTATTTTTGTCACCTGTCAAATGTCTTAAGCATCCACTATCCACAAACCAATGATTTTCTTCACTATGATCACATAGAGCTAGGCCACATTTATCTATTTTGAGATTTACGCTTTTAGCTTCCTCCCCTTTGAGAGGGAAATTTTGTTCATTATGGTCATAATTATTTCATAATGAGCAAGACGGATCAAACTTAGCCAAAGGATCAAATAAAGTGTAAGTTTTTATTTGTCCTTGCTCTTTAGGACCACGTAGTTTGTTTGTTTGATCTTTCAATTTGGGTGCTTCATTCTTATGAGCCTTGCAATTCTTAGCTTGATGCCCAAATTTTTTACAATAGTAACAATACCCAAGAACAATAGTTTGGTACTTGTTGTAATAGCCATAGCTTGAACCAACATTCTTCCTTGGAGTTTCTCTTTCTTCAATTCTTGGTTTTGAGATGGGCCTTTGTTCTTGACGAGATGACTTTTCTTCTTTTGGATGGAAAGAGACTATTTTAGCATAACTCCTTTCATTATTCTGTGTGCTTGATGATTCTCCTTTGAAACCAATTCCAGATTTGTCATGTTGAGGTTTTTGAGTATTAATAATGTTATCAAGTGCTTGAGAGCTTTTCCAACTCCTTTTGACTTGCTCCAATTCCTTTCTTAGAGATATTATTTCAGCTTCACGTTTTTCACAGATATCATCCTTCTCTTTTAGCTTATTGTTCAAGAAGTCCTCCCTTCTTTTTGCTTCCTCCTTTCCTACTTTGAGAGTAATTATCTTTTTCCATAGATTCTCATTTTATTCAATGGCACTCATTAGTAATTTATCCATGTTTCCTTCATCTTCCAGTTCTGAATCATCATCATTTGTAAATGCCATGAATAACACTTCTTTGCTTCCAACATAGTTACTTTACTCATCTGATTCATCATCACTTTCTTTGTGATGAGGCATATTTCTAGTTGATTTATTTTTTATAACTGCAAATTCATCTTCATCAGACTCATCTTGTTTGGAGAAGAAGTTCTTCTTATTAAACCCTTTCTTTTTGTAAATCATCCTTTTAGAGTCCACTTCATCATCACTATCATGTTTAAGAGGACATTTTGCATCATAATGACCTATTCTTCCACATTTGAAACAAATAAGAGGGTACTTACCTTTTATATTAGATCCCTTCTTAAGTCTTCATACAAATTGAGCTAATTCGGTTTTAGCATCAGAGTCATTGTTGTTGCTATTCCATCCTTTTCCTCTTTTTGTTGATTTTGAGGCTTTGAATGCTGCTTCTTTGAAATTTTGAATTCCTTTCCTCATCTCATAGGCAATAAGAATTCCATGAATTTCATCCATCTTGAGAGTATCTAGGTCCTTCATTTCTTCTATGGCACTTACTTTGGAGTCAAATCTTTCAGGAAGAGATCTCAGGATTTTTTGAACAATAGTGCTTTCTTAAATATTTTCTCCTAGCCCTTTAAGAGAGCTAACCACTTCAGCTACTCGGAGGAATTATGATGCAATATCTTCTTCATCATCCATTTTCAGAATCTCGAATTGTATTCTATAGGTTTGAAGCTTTGCCTTCTTAAATTTGGAGTCCCCATCATACAAGGCAACCATCTTATCCCATACTTCTTTGGCTGAGTCACAATTCATGACTTTCATGAATTCGGAATCGGTAATTCCACTAGTGATGGAATTTAAAGCTTTGGCATTAGCAATGTAGCCTTTTATTTCTTCTGGATCAGTTGGAAGACCGGAGGGAGCTTTGTACCCATCCAAAACAGAGTGCCATCATTCAGGACTAAGACACATTAGATAGTAGGACATCCTCTTCTTCCAGAAACCAAAATTTGTTCTATCAAAGATAACCAGCTTCCATGTTGCTTCTATGTTCTTCATTTTTCCTAAGAATCCTTCTTTGTTAGGCTGATAATGAAGAAGTTGGCTCTAATACCAATTGTTGGAAATACTAAGAGGGGGGGTGAATCAGTATTTCTTTTCAATTGTTAATTTTTTTCTAGTTATATTCTTCACAATTAAAGACAGAGAGGTGTATAATAATAATATTATTAAGGATCAATAATAACTTCAATCATTTTTCAAATAATTGGGTACAATAGATGTGTGAGGACACAAACCCTTCAATGAATCAGGCACCAACCTGTTGCCAAGCACCAACTTGGACTTAAGTGAGGCTCCAACCTCTAGGGCTTCGACCCTATACTTCTCAAGTCTCCAACCTTTTGTTTAGAGGCACCAACCCCTAGGAAACCAATCCTTCAATCTTATTTTGATACAAAATGTGTGATGTACTTACTTGAATTTCCTCGACATATTCCTAACTATACAATTACTTCCAAAAATTCTTCACTATGCTTCACTGTCAATTGTCTTCATCACTAGCCTTCAATTAATCCATCAGTGTCGTTGTCTTCACTATCCAAGAGGTAAAATGTCACTACTCGAATCGACAAGAGATTTCACCACAGGTACACCAGCAAATGCAATTGATTTCACAACTGTCCCAGTGAATGTCCACCACTGAAATCAAATGCGAAAGAGCCAAATTCTGAATAGGAATAGTATCCACAATCCAATGAAGACAGTACCCACAGTCAGCAAAAATATATTCCAACGAAAATGATGATACACAATCACCACATTGATTCAAGCCCCCTTTTTTTTTTAGCCACAGGAAGCAACTTTGACAGAGATATTATTTCTGATGTATACTCATAAGAAAAGGGCCTAAGAGATAGTGCTTTCAACTTGTGCAAGAGAATGCTTCCATTTCTGGGCAGAAAACAACTTTGAAATAATCTTGTGAACCCTTCAAAAGAAAATACTTTTCATAGCAGCGTCTATATACAGTGCTTCCAAAATTATGTTCACAGTGGTCCCTTATAAGTGAACTTCAATTCAGTGGTGAATGAATAAATTGTCTTTCAATAATAAGGAGATTCTTATCTTCGTGTCACACATTTAGCCAATATAACAGCAACCATCCACCCACTAAAGATTGCACTCGGTCACACAGGAAAGTTGCTTCAGATCTACTGTAATTTTGGATAAATATAAGTGATAGGTTGAAAGCCTCCGCAGGATTTATAATGCGATTTAAATTATCTTTCAAGCCCAAACAAAATGTTTCTCTTATTTGACCTTTAGGTTCACGAGATGTGAACTTAATATTTTATGTTTTGTGGATGTGTGACTGAAATTGATGCCCTTAAATGAATTTTAGACTATGTATATATAGCCTTCTTTGAAATAACAAATGAAAAGACACGTCCAGGTTTGGAGGCCGGCTTGTGTCCTTGAGCATAGGTTGGCTCAATATCAGAAATATGTTTTTATAACTTGAAATTTCACGTTCTCCCTCACCGTTTGGAGTTTTTGGCCAAGTAAGGGCTTGTTGGAAAGCTAAAATTATGATCTAAAGGATCATGATGGTCTTACAAAGAAATGTTTCCTCTAAGATGGTGAAAAATATTTTTTAATGTGTTTGGTCATTTATTAGTGCAAAATCGTAATGCCTTCGAGTGTTGGGCATGTTCATGGATTAATTTCTTCGTAGTTTTCCTTATTCATCATAGGGTCATAGGCTCATAGTGTCATCCATTTCATCATGTGGTAGTGATAGTGTAGCCTTCATTAGGAGAGCTCATCAAGTATATTTCCATCAATCACAACCTAGATTAACATGAGGGTCCTGTTGGACAATGAGCTCTGGGAGCTCTGGGGGATAGCTCCTCGAAGCTATAAGCACACACAGGGCTAGGCTTGCTGAACCTTGCGGTGCTTCTACCCCACATTTATGATGTTGATTTGGTTCACCTCTCATGATCTATGCCTCGTATGCATCCTACCCATTAAGTTTCGAACTCATGGGAAGTACCTCTCATTTGGCCAGTGAAGTGGGAAAGGCTAGAGACTAGTAGCAAAGAATGATGGACGCATTAGAGATTTTCGTACTCTCTATCTAGGATGGTATGTGTCCAACCACTTTATCTAGAATCAAGTCTAGTGAGTTTTCAACCTCCTACTGACTTCAGGTCAAAGAAACCAACTTTGGGTTGGTATGTGACTCTTTGAGTCATATAGAGGTTTCTGACCTCTGGGCTGAATTTTTCAGCCGGAAATGATGTCTTTGTGACTGGCCCACTTCTATTCTGAAATAAAGAAGCCAGCAAAGCAAGTTACGGTAGGATGACGCACAATGTTTAGATTACACAGGTGGATGGAGTTCTCCCTAGTTGAGAGGGAGTGTTAATTTTGGACAGCTAGATACAAACTCCATGTTATGATGCTCAGATGAAGATGCCAATATTTTTATTGGACTTCTCTTTCGGAGAGGTGCAAGATCGATCTAAAAATCAACTTGATCCGATGAGCAGAACATTTATTTTGAATTTATTCAAAATATGTGCAGGTCGGCCTTAAGGTTTGGAGCCCCAGAACTTGTGTCACACACCCTCATTGATGGATATATATTGGTCAACGTTGGAGGACATTTTCACTCATCTCATCCTCACACATTTCTCTCTCCTCATCTGATTAGTTCGATCACCTTGGAGGCTCTTCTCTCCACACGTGGGAAATTTCAGCAAGCAGCAATTTTCTGTTTTTGGCCTAGGGTTTTTGCAGCAGCATTGACCAGCGTTGACTTTGGTCAATGCAAGGTCAAACAGACCTGAAATTCTCCCAAAATTTCAACTTTCCAAATTCGTATTTTTTGGCACTATTCTCGAGGCTGAATGTTGACTTTGACTTGGCTGCATTGACCTATATGTTGTTGTTGTTTGCGTTGACCATTCACTGACAACGTTGACTTTTGTTGAGATTTGGGGTTGAATGTTCTAGTTTTCCTAGAGGGTTGTGTGACACTACTAGTTGGCTGACCATATTGAGACTTTGTTGGTTAAAGCATCCTGTTGACCGCCGTAACACACCAACACACTTATATATTCTGGCTTGTCTTCTGTCGATCTACTGGTATGTTCTATCTGCATTTTACTTTCTTGTTTATGTGATTGTTCACTGAAATTGGGGATAAAAAGTAAAGTTGCATCAAGCATAGAACATCTACAAAAATTTACAGGAATGCAGCGCGTCAAAGATGATTGAAGCTCTCTTAATCTAGGATAGGAAGTTGTTGAAGAAAGTCTAGATGACCAAAGAATAAAAGTGGTATGTATGCATATGTTCAATGAATCAATTCATATCATTATATAGATGCAAATAGTAAGGATGCATGCTCTACTTCATGAGTATGATCAAAGGAAAGGATCGTTCTCGCTAAAAGGATGCATAAAGGCATGGTTCATATATTTACTAGATAAAATCAACATAATATGTCCTCATATGGAATATGAGGTGGTTGACAAAGATAAAGGAACTATGATCAAAAGTTCTTGAAAAGGATGTGTGAATAAAGAAAGGAATAGATCATGAAAGATGCAACTATGGAGAAGGAAATCAAAATCCAATGACTAAAATATTTCAGTATGATATCTCTATAGGAAAGATATGAAGACCCTGATGAAGTTTGAAAAATAATGAGACTCTTGACATTGTATATCTTGGATATGTGTCAAATATATGTGTAGGATGTTGATATTGCAAGCAAACAGATGTCATGATGAAAAGCCATCATAAAAGGTAACTTTGATTTAATGTAATAGTCAAAATACCCTCCAAGGACTCATCATAGCACAAAGATCAAGTCATCCTACATGAAGAGACAACTAAGCCTAAAGGAGAAATTCGACCCATTGAGAAGCCTATATAAAGAAGGCTTCTATCTCATTTGGAGACACTTCACTCTGATACAGAAGTTCGATCACAAGGTCAAGAAGAAATGCAAAGAAGAGGAAGACATAGAAAGAAGGAAAGTCAAGTTATTTTGGATTTGTTTTGGGGTTACTTCTCTTCACACGAGCGAAGAAATTAGGGCACTATTGTTGCAGTGAAGTCGACTTGCAGAAGTAAAGTTAGGTCATCAAGTGTTGATTTATGGTAGCATCAGATGTGCTCTAGTCGTATAATTTTGTATATAGGCTAAGACACATGTATTCCATAAAACCCAGAAATGGTTTTTGAAAATTCCACTTAGAGATGATTTAATTAAATTAATTAATTATTTTTAATGTTTTCCTAAGTCTAAACTTAGGGAAATTGATTAATTAAAGTGTATTAATTAAATCAAGTGTGAATCTTCTAGATAAAGTCATGGATCATCTCCAAGTTAATCTTAACCCTTGATTATGTTTTAATCTTGGCCATTGAAGGGTTAACAAAATATTATAAGAAGGAGGATGAGGGGCCTATGGAAAACACACTTCACACTTGAGCCATTGGGCATTTTCGAGTTGTGAGAGAGAAACACAGCTTTTGATAAAGAACAAATCACTAGGGTTGGGTTTGCTAAGTGATTTGATTCAATGATCAGATTTAGAGAGGGGCAGAAGCAGAAACTAGTCAGGAGGACCAAGAGTGCATTTTAGAGAGAGGCAACAGTGACGCAGAGAGAGACAACTTAGTCACCTGGGGGGGTGACGCAATTCCTAAAGGAATTCACGCAGAAGTGACGCGGTGTTTCTTTGATTTGGTCTGAAGATCGCTGGGAGTTGGGATTTCTGAGCCAGAAGGGCCAAAATCCAGTTATGGATAAGCTTGATCAGTTGTTAAGCATAGGTGACGCAGTTCCAGAGCTTGCCCACACAGGCTTACGCAGTTCTAGTGTAGGCAATCACACAGAGGCAGAGAGGGGCTTCACCAGCGCTATTCAGATCAGCCAGATATTTGCAGAGTGAGGTATTTATCACAAATTCATCAGTTGTATAGATTTCTCTGAAGTGTTTTTCCGAATATTGGCACCATAGTTGTACTCGGAATTTCTGCTGCTTAATAATACAAACCCTCAGATCTGTTGCACCGGTTTTCCCAAGTTGGGTTTTTCTGGGGACTTAGTCCAAAAATAACTCTATCAATGTGGTTGTTTTTCATTGCATTTTTTTTTGTTTGTTTCAACACTTAGATTTATTTCATAGTATTATTTGTGTAGACTACTTCAGTAATTACTTCAATATTTCACTGAAATGAAATAATTATGTAAAATAATAGAAGTAATTTAGATTTGTTGCAGTAGGAATCTAGATCTAGGATTTTTCACATGGTATCAGAGGTTATTTAAGCTGAAGTGCATGAGAAACGAAGAGAACCAGCAGATTAGCATTGTAGAGTCTAGGATCTGTGTAAGCAGCAGCAGACCCTCCCAGAAATCACGTTGTCCAGGCCAGGAGGGCATTCCAGTGCAAAAAAGACTCCCTCTGAGAGAGTTGACAGAGGGGTAAGTTTTTTTCAGTTGCAAAAGAGACAACGTTGCAGATCAGCATAGCTAAAGGACGCAGTTACTGCACAGTAGTAAGAGCTGGTGCGTAAGCATCAGAAAATTTCTAAAAAACACAGTTGGGGATTTCTTGATCTCAGAGAGTTTCTTACTCAAAGAAACTCAATTTTTCCCATGCAGCAACAGAAGAAGTGACTTACTCCACAAGGAGTGTGTAAGTCTAGCTGAGCAAAGGGTTTGAGAAAGATATCGACAGTTGAGGAGATGACCAGCAACGGACTGTGTGACCAAGATATATTGGAGGGTGCCTCCAACTATGTTATCTAGAAATCAAGGATAGAATTTCTCCTTGATGAACATGATATGAAAGCCCTCATAGACAGCACAGTTGTAGAACCTCTTGATGTAGCACACCTGAGGCAATTCAAGAAGAATATGGCTAGAGCCAAGCAATTGGTCCTAGATGGAGTGAAGGATCATATCGTACCTCATATAGAAGCCAAAACCACTGCTAGAGAAATGTGGGTAGGGCTAGAAAATCTATACCAAGGATCTTCCGAGCAGCAGAATATGTACCTTGAAGAGAAGATGCATAATACCAGGATGAAGAAGGGAGAGAATTTTGACTCCTTCTTGTTTCGTACTCAAGATACCTGAGATCAGTTGTCAGCAGTAGGAGCTGCTCCTAAAGACTCAGAGCTAGTAAGGCTCACTCTGAACTCAGTTTCAGAGGACTATCAAGTCTTTGTCCAAATTATTTTGGGCAGAGAAAGGCTTCCAGGATGGGAAGTGATGTGGGAAACATTACAACAAGACGAGTTAAGGAGAGATCTCCTCGAGATCCATTTACAGGATGGTAGTAGTCGGTCGAAAGTCAAGAAGGAGGAAGAAGATAACACTGCCCTTGCATCAAAGGGGAAACAAAAGCATCTAAGAAGAAATATATTTCCAAGATCAAGTGCTTCTGGTGTGGTGAAATGGGACATTATGCCACATAGTGTCCTCTTAAAAAAAGGGATAAAGAGGAAAAGGAAGATCCACAAGCAGGAGCTACCAAGATTGAGGCAGAAAGAGATTGTTTATTTTAGCTCATATTCTAAAAGGAGAGAAATGGGCTGACTTGGAGTTGCAGATCCAAAATCTACAAGGAGTCAGGATCCCGGAGTATATCTGAACTATTGGATCACATGTGAGCTACGACAGCCTAAAGACAATATCAGGATGGACAGTTGTAGCAAAATATGAGAAGACAGTGCAGTGGCTAGTAGTACTAGAGCCTGATCAGCACAGAGCGGGAGCAGCATCATCAGTAGTTGAGCAGCAGTAGCACAGTGCAGAGCAGTTCTCACGTAGTTCAGAGCAGCAACATCACAGTATTGTCAGAGAGCTAGTGTAGAAACTAGCAGCAGTCAATCTTATTTTTTCAATTGCAGATTCACTTGTCCAATTTGGGATGTTTTTCTGTTGCAATTAGCAATAGTGCAGCAGCAGCAGTAGTTGAGCAGCAGTAGTAGACAAGCAGCACTAGCGTAGTGCACACGTGGTGCAGTGCAGAGTAGAGTAGTGCTCACGCAGTGCAGTAGCATGTTTGCAGAATTTAGAGGGAGTTGCAGTACAGTGGTAGTTGACAGCGCCATGTAGAGTCAGCAGCAGTAAAGTTGCAGCATTTTTTGTGAAATGTTGGTGTGCAGCATCAACAACACAGCAACAAATGTTCCAAGAAGTCAGATCATAAGCACATTGAGTTGTTTTGCTAGAGCACTTTCCTCGCTAAGAGGGAGTGTTGATTTATGGTAGCATAGGATGTGCTCTAGCCATATAATTTTGTATATAGGCTAAGACACATATATTCCATAAAACCCAAAAATGGTTTTTGAAAATTCCACTTAGAGATGATTTAATTAAATTAATTAATCACTTTTAATGTTTTCCTAAGTCTAAAATTAGGGAAATTGATTAATTAAAGTGTATTAATTAAATCAAGTGTGAATCTTCTAAATAAAGTCATGGATCATCTCCAAGTTAATATTAACCCTTGATTATGTTTTAATCTTGGCCATTGAAGGGTCAATGAAAGATTATAAGGAGCGTGAGGGGCCTATGGAAAATGCACTTGACACTTGAGAGAGAATCACATATTTTGATCAAGAACAAATCACTAGGGTTGGGTTTGCTAAGTGATTTGATTCAGAGAGGGGCAGAAGCAGAAACTGGTCAGGAGGACCAGGAGTGCATTTCAGAGAGAGGCAGCAGTGACGCATAGAGAGACAGCGCAGTCACTTGGAGGGGTGATGCAGTTCCTGAAGGAACTCACGCCGGAGATAGTTGGGAGATGGGGTTTTTTAGCCAGAAGGGCCAAAATCCAGTTCCAGATAAGCTTGATCATTTTTTTAGCATAGTTGACGCAGTTCCAGAGCTTTCCCACGCAGGCTTACGCAGTTCCAGCGTAGGAAATCATGCAGAGGCAAAGAGGGGCTTCACCAGCGCTGTTCATATCAGTCAGGGATTTGCAGAGTGAGGTATATCTCACAAATTCATCAGTTGTCTAGATATCTCTGAAGGATTTTTCTAGATATTGGCACCCTAGTTGTACTCATAATTTCTGTTGCTTAATAATACAAACCCTGAGATTTGTTGCACCAGCTTTCCCAAGTTGGGTTTTTCCAGGGACTTAGTCCAAAAATAATTGTGTCAATGTGGTTGTTTTTCATTTCATTTTGTTCAATTTGTTTCATCACTTATATTTATTCCGTAGTATTATTTGTGTAGGCTTCTTCAGTAATTACTTCAATATTTCACTGAAATGAAATAATTATGTAAAATAATAGAAGAAGTAATTCAAATTTGTTGCAGTAGGAATCTAGATCTAGGATTTTTCACATCAAGAAGAGTTGCCTTGGAAGCCAAGTTTTCTAGGAGAGAGAATCCACCCAAGAGAAGAAGAGAAGTCGCAGTTTCTAGGCAAGTTGAAGTTGCAGTTTCTGGGTAAGTCAAAGTTGTAGTTTCAGTTGCAGTTGCTGAGTAGGTCGAAGTTGTTGGAAGGAGAATTTATTCAAAGAGGAAGAATTAACTTGGTCTTGGAGGGATTCTTGGTCAAGGGTCTAGGTATTGGAATTCATCATTTGAAAATTCTATAAGAAGAAGAATTATGGTGGGTTTTCCTCTCAAGTTGGAGAGGTTTTGGCCTTGGTTGATCGCCTCATCTTGTGTCCTATTGTCTCATTGTTATTTATGTTTTGATAGTTGTTTGATGATAAATAACACTAATTATAATAAAGGAAAGAAGAAGTAAATCAAGAAAATTAAAAATACATCACAAGCAATTATCATAAAGAAAAGAAATATGCTACTCTTGATGCCCATAGATTTCCCAACAGGGGAAGGGAAGACATCAAAGAATTCATCCAAAAATTTGATAGGGTAGTTAGGGATATCCCTAAGCATTTGAGACCCCCTTATGCTAGTATAATTGACAAATTTATCAAGGTTGTGGGTGGGCACCTAACATATGCATTGAGGGATAAGAAACCTAATACCTTAGATGATGCTAAAGAGATGGTCATGGAAATCGAACAAAACCATCGAATTTCCAAAATGGATGTAGATGAACACACTAAGGCTAAGGTTGAAATTAGGAAGGGAAAATACAAAGATAAAACCCAAGAAATCCTTTTGGTACTCCTTAAGAAAGTTAAAAAGCTCAATCAGGAGATGAATTCACGAGATATGCTCTACATGAACAAGCTCACCGCCTTGGAAAGGGCCAAAAAATCAAGCTATATCCCCAAAGGGAAACATTTCCCTAGGAAGTAAAATGAAGAAGATAAGCCAAGCTCATCTCAAATCCCCAACACTTTGGCTCCAACAAACGTTGTGGAACGAGATTCGTCCTCTGAGGATGAACAAAATGATGAGGATGAGAGTGAAGATGAAGAAGTTAACGAGCAGGCTAATATCGTGGAATTTTAAGACTTATACTCATCCTCCCATTAGTGAGGTTACTATCAAAGAAGAGAAAAGGGAGCCTATCCTCAACACCGATGATAGTGGAAGATTCAAAGGGGTCCAATATTCATGAAAGAAAAACAACGAAAATCCCACAACCTCCAAGGAAACCAACAAGAATGACTCAAATTCCCAAGAAAGTTCCTCACAAAGAACCTCCCCCCAAGAAAGATCCCCCAAAGAAAGCTAATCCCAAAAAGGATCCTCAAAAAAAGGAACCCACCAAAAAGGATAAGGGTAAAGAGGTTTAGCTTAATATCGACTAGAGGCTGCTATAGGGAAGATGACATAGAAGTTCCATTAAAGGAGACTGTGAAGCTTCCTCGCCAGGAATGGTAAGTTAAGAAATCCCTAGGGTTTGAAGAGGAGGAATTACCCATAGCATTGAAAAATATCCATCTTCCTGAACTAAACACATGGCACGAGCCATTTCAACTCACCTTAGTTTTTAATGACCTTCTATTACATAACTTCATGTTAGATTCAGGAGCCTTCGTGAACATCACGCCACTAAAAGTCATGAAGCAAATGAATCTTAACATCACTCGAAGGTATAAAAGTGTGTGTGGTTTCAATTCCCAACCCGTTGAAGTGGAGGGCCTCATAAAAGATCTTAAGGTGTCTTTGGCAATGAATCCTGATGTATCATTACTTATGGATGTTGTGGTCATAGATATCCCAGATGTTTGGGGGATGTTGTTATCAAGGAAATGGGGAGCCACTATTGGTGGTCAACTACAAATGGATTTATCATACGTCACCATTCCACAATTTGATGGGACCCCTTTCATTCTCTATAGAGAGCCTTCCTAGTACCTACCCTACTCATGTGGTCAAGTTGGAGCTAGTCCCATGTTATAAGACGTGAGGTTGAGAACCATTCTCCCATACTCAGTTCACAAGAAGCATGTATTCTTAAGCGACCAAATCACAAAGCAAGCAGGAAATACCGTTGAGAATTTGGTAGGGAATAATTTAATTCAATTCTCTACTAGATAATTACTTGTGAACTTATTTCTCTTACTTAGATCTTCTCTTTATTAGCTTATTATGTCTTTCATCATGATAGTCAATTATCAAAACACAAGAGATGCAAAGTTTAGGCTCTTTAAGCCAGGGCCAAAACCTCTCCCTCTTGGAGAGGAAAACCTGCAAGTAATTCTTCTTATAGACTTTCAGTTATCAAGTACCATGACCATGACCTAGACCCTTGACACTAGTATGCCTCCAAAACCTTGTCATTTATCTTGCTTGGATCCTTGAGCTGATATCCTTTACTGCATCGTTCTACACCAACACTAGGGAACTCGGTCCCTAGTCTAACAGCCCTTGAAAACATGTTCTTATCTGCCTTCTTCAAATCTATACTTAGCCTCCTATAGATATCCTTCCGGTCCTTCTTTATACAAACTTGATACATTATATCAAGGCCTCTTTCTTATAGTGGCAATCCTTCTTTACACTGTGCAACCTATACAATCTGAAATCTGATAGACTGCTTCTCTGCACCTTGTCATAATATAGTCATACAGTTTGAAATCTGATAGATTGTTGCTCTGCAGCTTCGCATCTTCAAGACTGCTCCTCTGCACCTTCGTATCTTCAAGACTCCTACTCTTCACCTTGTCACCATACAGTCCTACAGTCTGAAATTTGATAGACTTCTTTCTGTGGAGATCCAAAAATCATCTCACTGTACATACACCGAAAATCTCATAGATCTAGACCACCGAAATATCAGGTGTCTAAGCTTCACTGTCTACCTTATCATCGAAAACCTCAGAGGTATGCCTCGAAAATCTCAGAGAAGCACGAGTTGTTCTGTCTGGGATTTCTACGCAGTCCATTAGTGTATTTATAGTAGTTTTCCCTTGTAATTAACCTACATATCCTCTGAATAGTTGCGTCTATTTCTTTGAGCTGACATGAGTTTGAATTTTGTTGTGAGGCTAACTTGTAAAGAGTATCTCTGGCATCTTTTAGGCTGATTTATTCAAGGGTATTTGCATCATACTTGAGCCAACTTTCACGAGCATGTTGACAAGGTCTTGAGGCATACTTATTTACATCAATACTGATCCTTTGCAAGTGTAACAACACTTCATATTTATGACTCTAAATTATACATTTATGACAAGATGACAAATTCCTAAAATACATCAAGAAGAAGTATTTGACCTATAATAAAAACTCCTTGCTCATGAAACCCATGAAGCAAGCTTTACAAAATTACATTTTATTATCTTTGTCTTCTTCATTACATAAATTCATAATTACTAGTAATTAAGAAGACCGAACCTAGTTACACACTCCAACACTCCCTCTTTACTAGGGAGGTATTCATAATGGTACATGGTTACTTTCAATCTGGAGAATCTCATACGAAGAATCGAATTGGTAATCACATCTGTATAGCATCATATCAACTAGCATTGTCATAGTGCAAGTCCTTGACTAACAACCCCATCTCTCAACGAGACAATGGGCTACAATGTTGGCGAGACAAATGACTTATAGACACCATCGTCATTGTCTCTCCAAGGTACATACTCCAACTGGGTGTTCACAAAGTATGAAATTATTGGACTATTCTTATCTTGGGTAGCTAATCCTCAAATAATATTCGTCCACGACTACTCTTATCTTGAATTCCCTATCACATTCTCAAAGAGTATTGGATGCTAGATGATTACCCAATCCTCCATTATGTCTTTCCAAGTGAAGACTAAAATGATGTGTCTATCCATTCTCTCCTTCATGGCATTCACTGAGACTTACGGTGGTTAGTCATGGACTAGTGCATGACACATGAATTATAGAATCAAATATGTCACTTCCTTTTAGTTTAGGAAGGACATACTCATTTCTATACAAGGAATGTACCTAAGCTCATTCTTAGGAATTACCAAGTTTCTTCCAAGTAAGAAACTTACCACCAAGCTCCCTCTTAACTAGGGACCTGCAGCAAAAATGTTGGGACTCCTAGCTGCTCATGAAGAATTCCTCCCTTCGATGTCATGAATTTCTTCGATATTAAGGAGTCTTCAACTTTGGGATAGATTCATAGGGCATAGAACATCCATCACTTTCATTCATGAGTCATGTCATCTCTCATAAAGTGATTCATTAGTATTTCTCATCTGGTCCATCTTCATGCCATGTTGCTTTCCTTCGAACCATATTTCTTCCAAGGATCCTTCATCCTTCCATATGGTTGGCAACCCTGCATAAACTTATCCAAATATACATATACATATGAGCTTTTAAATCAAAATTTACCTCAGTGATGATCTTTCACCATGACATCTTGTAGGCATCGACATCCTTCATACAGATTGACACATCTCTTAAAGATGTGTATTGTCAAGGGTCTTCATCTTTACCGGACTTCTATCAGAGTCTACATATTTTCCCAGGAGATGTCTCGGTCAAGTCTTAATCGCTTTCGGATGATAACTACCTCTTATCATGGTTGCACTTTACGATCTCTTCTTTTCTTTCTCTACACAGTTTTACTTCATTCCCAGGAACTTCCAGTATGTGGTTCCTTGTTTGTATACAACCACCTCATATTCTATATGAGGACTTATTATGTTGATTTCATCTGTTATTGGTAACTTGTGTATTGGAAGAGATTCTCCTTTCTTTGATGATATTTCTAAAGATAGAAGTTCAATACCTACAACCATATGACATGACTTCATAGCATCCAGTGTCAGCATATAAGTATATGTACCTCATCCTTTTCCTTTTTTGCCATCCTACAACATTTTTCCCTAGAATGAATAATTTCATTCCCTTGACTTTCTTCATCAATATGTCATCATATCCTAATCTCATAATTCTGCAAGATAGATTTCTTGATGAAACCGTTTGTTTTCTTTCAACCAATAAATCCAAAGAGGACTCCATTAGAAAAATGTTAGCACCTGTTTCCATATAGATTATTGAATGATGGCCCTTGATCTCGATAATTGTATTTCATCAATGTTGTTATTAGTGAGGTTCCTAGGAGCCACTTCTTTCATAGCATAGTTGTATTGTGTACAACCTCCTATGACAAGTACTCCTTCCATGCTTCTATCATGATGTCATTTCTAGAGTGATGTATTAATGTACAATGCTTCCTAACATACTATTTTACAACCAACAGAAACCTCTTAAGGAGGAAGATGATCTCAATAATAGTAGATATATTTCACTTCTCCTTTCTTAGATTTCTTTGCATCATGTTTTCCCCTTTCTTCTGTGACATGGGCCTCTTCATTTTTCCTCTTGTCCTTTCTAGCTTTAGGAAAATCCCTTTGATAATGCCCAATTTCATTACATCCATAGCATCGTACCTTGTTCATACTTCTCCTTTTATTCTGAGGACCAAATTTACCAAATATTCCTTTCTTCCTGGACATGGCTTCATAGGTTTGATTTTCTTCACCTGGTCCTATATGAACTTTAGTTTTTAATCGTGTTTCCTCTAGAGACTACAATTCCTGGAATGGTGTTGCTTATTTCTTCCATATATACTTGTAGTGAAGTTTCCTCATCCCTCCAATATAGAAATTAGCACCATTGTAGTAATTTCACTATCAGACATTACTTCTCCCAATTCCTGCAGTACTTACCAAGAATAGCTCCACCAATTTTGTCATATATTTATTTCTGAAGATTCTAGTTTTGATACATTGGGGATGAGAGAGTCGTTTATGGATTCTATAAGAATCCTTTGGGCTCTTATGTCTCCCTTCATGTATTTGGCATGACTTCATTGTCCTTTTCTTCCATGCAAGAAAGTTTGAAACCATAACCAGTTTTCTTCTTTCTTTGCAAAGAATACGTGTTGATATATTCATATGAAGTCACAAAGATACTTGAGTAGATGTTTTTCTTCTTCTATCAACTTCCTTGTTGATGATGATGTAAATAGTAGCATGAGCTCCCTCTTAGATAGACTTCTTTAAGAGTGGTGTAAATCGAAAGATCACTTTGGATCCTTTATGATGATGATGATCAAGGATGTCTTGATGATGACTTCATAAAAAAGATGATTTGATGATGTCTCGAATATTGTTGACCTAGCTTCAAATGAGATAGATTTAAGTCACCTTCTTGAACTTGCATTTCTTCTTGAAAATGCCTTGGAGTGTAAGTTATTTGAGTAAGGCTTTTCTACAAACTGCCTTTTGAATGGAGGTTTCTTCCCTTTTTAGTGTAGATCTCTTTCCCTTGAAAATGACCTTTGACCTTCTTCCCAAATTTGGTCCTAGTGTCTTCTTGCAAAACTAATCCTTGATCTTCTTGATTTTTGAGTGTCTTCTTGTCAAATAGCCCTTTCTTGCACCTTAGCTCTGATACCATGTTGATAATTTGGTAGGGCATAGTTTAATTCAATTCTCTACTTGATAATTACTTGTGAACTTATTTCTCTTACTTAGATCTTCTCTTTATTAGCTTATTATGATTTTCATCAAGTCAATTATCAAAACACAAGAGACACAAAGTTTAGGCTCTTTAAGCCAGAGACAAAACCTCTCCCTCTTGGAGAGGAAAACCCGCAAGTAATTCTTCTTATAGACTTTCAGTTGACAAGTACCATGACCATGACCTAGACCCTTGACACTAGTATGCCTCCAAAACCTTGTCACTGCCCTTACTTGGCTCCTTGAGTTGATCTCCTTTATTGCATTGTTCTGCAACAACACTAGGGAACTCGGTCCCTAGTCTAACATCCCTTGACAACATGTTCATATATTCCTTCTTCGGATCTATACTCAGCCTCCTAGATATATTCTTTCATTCCTTCTTTAAACACACTTGATACATTATATCAAGGCCTCTTTCTTATAATGGCAACCCTCCTTTATATTGTGCAACCTATACAATCTAAAATATGATAGAATGCTTCTCTGCACCTTGTCATCATACAGTCATACAGTTTGAAATCTGATAGACTACTGCTATGCACCTTTGTATCTTCAAGACTGCTCCTCTGCACCTTGTCACCATATAGTCCTACAGTGTGAAATCTGATAGACTTCTTTCTCTGGAGATCCGAAAATAATCTCACTTTACATACATCGAAAATCTCAAAGATCCAAACAACTGAAATTTTAGAGGTGTCTGAGTTGCATTGTCTATCTTATCACCGAAAACCTCAGAGGTATGCCCTGAAAATCTCAGAGAAGCACGAGGTGTTCTGTCTGTCATTTTTGCGCAGTCCACTGGGGTATTTATAGTAGTTTTCCCCTGTAATTAGCCAACATATCCTATGAATAGCTTTGTCTATTTCTTTGAGCCGACATGAGTTTGCATTTTGTTTTGAGGCCGACTTGTAAGGAGTATCTCTAGCATCTTTCAAGTTGATTTATTGAAGGGTATTATCATCATACTTGAACCAACATTCACAAGCATGCTAACAAGGTCTTAAGGCATACTTATTTACATCAATATTGATCCTTTGCAAGTGTAACAAAACTTCATATTTATGACTCTAAATTATACATCTATGCAAGATGAAAAATTACTAAAAAACATCAAAAAGAAGTCTTTGACCTATAATAAAAACTCCTTGCTCATGAAACCCATGAAGCAAGCTTTACAAAAATACATTTTATTATCTTTATCTTCTTCATTACATAAATTCATAATTACTAGTCATTATCAAGACTGAACCTAGTTACACTTTCCAACAAGTGGAAGCCTAAAAGGGAATATAAGGTTGTGGACGTGGTCTTGGTAGATAAAAATCTTGTGCCCGTCATGCTTCACGGAAAGGTCGGTGAAGATTATTACTACATTGCCAAAATTAACGATGAAATTTGGTCACAACCAGTCAAGTCAAGTCGTATCACCCCTTTCCTTGACACTTGACATTGTATTATATGCATGTTAGGGCAGGATTCATTGCATGTTGATTTTCTCATTAGAGCTAACATCATATGATAGTATCATGGTAGATTAGTTACAATTAGATTAAATTTGCATGGAAAATAATTTTACTTTCTTGTTGATTTTATGGCCAAATACTAATCATGGGTGATCATAAGACACCAAAAAACATGTTGCCATGTGTGCTTGGTCTTTGATATGCATAGGTAACAGGTTTGCGGTACCAAGAGATGGTTGGTGTTCTCATTGATAGTTGATGGTAGCATCGGATGTGTTATAGCCTCGAGATTTTACAAAGAGGATAGAATACATGAGAACTCCAATACCTAGAAATCGTTTCTGGAAATTCCATCTAGAGATGTCTTAATTAAAATAATTAATCAGTTTTGAATATTTCAAAAGTCTAAACTTAGGAAATTTGATTAATTAAAAGGTATTAATTAAGTTAGATGTGAATCTTCTAGAAAAATGCATGGATTGGTTCCTAGTTAATCTTAGCCATCGATTAAGTTTTAATCGTGTTCATTGATTTCTCAACGAGAGATTATAAGAAGGAACTCAAAGGGACTTGGAGGAAACACTTGTAGAGATCGAATTCACTGGAAAATTGATTTCTTGAGTAGTAGCGCTGAGTTTCCGGACAGAGAGCTAGTGAGCTCGAAGCAGTGAGAGAGGGGTAGGGATAGTAAGGCTGAAGGAAGCCTTTCTAGCTCCGATGAGTGCAAAGCAGAAATACATCAAAGAGGCCTCGGAGAGGCAGAGCAGAGCTTCAGGAGGATATTATGTTTTCGTTGGGAGACAGAGTTGGTTTAGTGCGAGAGGCCAGAGAGAGATCATGAAGGCCAGGAGGGTTAAGTTTCCAGACAACAGTTGATCAGACAGCGAAGGTGACGCAGTTTATATTTGTGGGACGCAGTACTACATAGGCTGACAGAGTGACTGTGCAGAGCAGCTCATCTTGAGCCCAGATCAGTGTTGGATTGCCAGTGGCAGAGTGAGAATTTTCTCACTAAATTTTTGTCAGATTTATCTTTGTATGGTTTGCTAGATTTGAGCAACCATAGACTTGTACTCAAATTTACTATTGCATAATATACAAACCCTCATTTGTTGCACTGGTTTTCCCGAGTTGGATTTTTTAGGGGACATTGGTCCAGAAATAATGGTGTAATTTTGTGTGTGTGCATATATTTTCTTCCAACATTTTATTTCTTTTGCAGCTTCTTTGTGAAGGTTGCAGTGTATTTAATTTAATATTTACCATAGTAAACAACCGATAAATTGTTGAGAAAATTAACTATTAGAAGAATTAACATCAGTTGTTGTAATAGGATTCGGGTAACCAAATTTTCACATGGTATCAGAGTGCAAGAGAAGCAGGAAGAGCTCAGTTGCAGAAGGAAATATGGAGCTTCAAGGCACTATGTGAGAATTTGCTCGAAATCCCAGGTAGTTGCATAGTCCATTAGCCAACAAGGCATATTTTTGAGGAAAAATTATTTCTCTAAGTGAGTCGACAGAGAATAAAGTTTCCAAAACGAAGATTGTCAAAGGAAGAGGGAGAAGCGGCATTTTTCTTGCAGAGAAAATCTTCAATTGGGATGCAATTATTCTACAGCAATTTTCTAGAGCAGAATAGCGTCAAAAGGGAAGAAGAGCACACACTCAGGGAATTCTTTCCTTAGGAAATTTCTAGCCTAGAAATTCAATTTCTCACTGCAGAGTAGCAGTAGCTGTGAGTATATTTACCCGCTCCAATAGGGAGTGCATAGAGCCTAGCAGCAGTGGCGCAGAGGAGAAGAGGAAGAGTTCGACATTTCAGGTGAGATGGCATCAACAGGGTTGAGAGATCAGGACTGGTTGGACATTTCAGCAAACTATGTGATCTGGAAGGCCAGGATTTTCTGCCTTCTAAACGAATACGATCTCAAGACCTATATCAGTTCTATGGTAGTTCTACCCACAGACCTAGATCAGCTTAAGGCCTACAAAAAGGAGATGGCGAAAGCAAAGAGGTTGATTCTCAATGGAGTTCGAGATCACGTAGTGTCTCACATAGTTGGCAAGGACATTGCCAATCAAATGTGGGATTCCCTTACTACGCTATACCATGGATCTTCCAAGTAGAGAAATATGTATTTGGAGAAGTTGAGGTGTACCAGGATGCAGAAAGGGGAGCGTATAAAGCCCTTCCTTACTAAACTTCAGGAAGTCTGGGATCAGTTGTTTGCAGTAGGGTCAATGCCCCAACCTACAGAGTTTTTACGATTTTCCCTTAATATTGTTTTCGAGTGGCAAGTATTCGTCCAGTGTATCCTGTGGAGAGAAAACTTTCCATACTGGGACAAAACGTGGGCAAATCTGAGCAGCAGGAGATGAGGCAAGACTTGGTGAAGAGCACCATAGGTGGCAGCAGCAGTAGTGGTACGAAGGAAGTAAAGGAGGAGAACGTATCCCTTGCATCAAAGGGGCACCAAGAGTAGCGCAAGAGAAAGAACATTTCCGAGTTGAAATGATTCAAATGTGGTGAACTTGGTCACTACAACACCCAGTGTCCTCTCAGGAAGAGGGACAAAGAGGAGAAGCAGGATCAGCAGGCTACATCCGCTGAGATAGACATGTTGTCCTCCAGACTGGAGGAGGAGTTTGCCATGATCACTGATATACCTCCAGGGGTGAGGTGTGATTTGGTTTTGTAGCCCTAGAGAGCTACAGTTGGGAATGATCCTTGAGGAGTCCACCTATTGGATCAATACCTTGCTACTAGCGCCCATAGCAGCAGTAGCAGGATGGACCAGTGACATTTGGTGCAGTAAGGTGCCAAAGTGACAGATGAAGTAGCTAGTAGCAAGAAGAAACTAAGCAACGTAGAGCAGAGTTGGCAACAGTGACTTTGGCACAGTGCAGAGTCAGCAGCAGCGTAAAGATTTCAGTGACAGCCTATGTTACCAGAAACGAGAAATGGGAAATGAAACGAGAAACACAGTTTGAAATTTTTGTGTATAAGAAATGAGGAGAGATTAAAAAACAAGATTAAAGGTGATTAATATAAAACACAACATTAAACATAAAAATCCAATGTTTCCATTTGTGAAGTTGTAAAGAAACATTCATAAAGAGTGATTTAGTTTTAAGAAAGATGTCATAATTTTCCAGATCCAAAATTTAGTCAATCATTAATTCCAAAAAAATAGCAAACATTAATGAGAATAAGAGATTTGAAATATAAATAATTAAATGTATATTTTTGAATATAGATGTATCTCTAAAGCCACTTCTAACAATTCATATGCAAAAGACAAATAAACCTAATAATCTAGATTGTCAAACTCATTTTCTATAATGATTGTTGATCTTGACCCAATTGCAAAAGCATTGTTATGGTCAGTAGACTTCTTGGTATTATCAAACATGTCTTTAGCAGTGTCTTGTAGCACCTCAAGTGGAAGCTCATCATCTCCATCATCATCTTGTGAACCACCATAATCCCACCTTCTTGTGAGTCCAGTTTTATACTCTAGTTGTTGTTGAGACAACAAGCGTAGATTTGCGTGTACGAACACCAAATCTTGTGCCTTTTTTGTACCTAGGCGGTTCCTCTTTGATTAATGGATAAAGGCATATTCACTCCAGATTCTTTCACATGCAGATGAACTAGTAACCTGTAAAATAAAATTAACATTATGTTAGAAATAGAAATTTGAAATCATGAAAGGAAAATAATTGAAAATGAACATTAGACTTAATAGCTTAAACAATAAACCAATACATTAAAGGTATTTGTTATTGATCATACCTGTGAAAGCAAAAGGATAGCCAACCTATGAAGCAAGGGAGTCTTTGTACCATATTGCATCCAAAAGTATATGGGTCCAAGTTGTTCTCTATTATATGCACAGTCTTCATTTGCAAAGTGTTCTTCTGATCTCAAGTATTTTCCCAACTCAAGTCATAAAGCAAGTGCGATCCTGACGATCATAACACTTAGTTATAAAAGTGTTCCAATTTTGCATCACCTCTAAATCTTTAGATGGTTTCTTGTGAAACCATTTAGGATTGAATAAGAATGCAATTAAATGAAAAGGGATATGAAGCATTTTCCACCTTGTTATACTAAGTTCCCACAGTTCATTTCTAGTGTCTTTGTCAATCCTAGAATTTTCATCTTCCATTATATCATGAAGTTTCTCTCTCATTTGATCCATACTCTCAAATACATCCCCTAATCATGGTTGATCACTATCAAATATGCGAAGGGTGGAAACAATAGGTGTAATGAGGGTGACAATATCCTTCACTCTCCTCCAAAAAGCCTCTGAAGAAAGGCCAATATGTTACAAATATAAAGTTATATAATATGAAATAAATATAAATAATAAATAATCAAAATAATGATTTTTTAAATAGTCATTAAGTTAAACGAAGGGGCATGTTTAAAAGACATGCCCACTCGTGAAAGGCCACCTGCCTAGGTATATAAACAGGGCCTCATTGTAACATTTTATTATCACTTATACATTTTATATACAATAAATTATTATTACAAATACTTCTTGTGTATTTTAAAATTAAATTCAACAAGCCTACAGTTTTGTTCCTCCATTTGGTATCAGAGCAGTTCATGTTGTGACGACCTTCCGCCGCTGCTGGCTACCTTCAGTTGTTACAAGCAGTGTTGTTGTCGCCACCGTGGTGCTGCTGCCGCATTCAACATTCCTTGAAATTTCTGTCGTTCGATGTCTTCATAAATGTCGATGGCCGATTTCAACAAAAGGTTGATCGATCTTGAGGATAAGGTTACAGAACATTCCGAAGACATCAAAAAACTTCAAGACATAACAAATCGGATAGAAAGACAAATTTGGCAAAACCATAGCGAGTCCACAGACAATCATAACAAAGCAATGCAGAAGTTAAACGCCATTTGCGACAAGATAAATGTTACGCAAGAACAAATATTTCCGAATATTGGACATAATCAACAGAACAATTCAGCCGATTCAGAGAATTCAAAAGATAATCATGAAGAATCACTACATTTTGTAGAAGATCAAGTTATGAAAATTTCAAATTCAGATGAAGATAATTATGAAGATGACATGTTTGAGAAGGAAAAAATGGATTATGAGAGAGAGGGGGAAGAAAACCATGATCAAAATAATGAGAATAATGCACAAAACATTAAATTTAATAATGGTGAAAATAAACTTGATCATAAAGAAGATCTACATGAAGATGAAGATGATCTTAACAACTATTTTGATGAGATTGAACTCACTGAAATTGTGTCTGATTGCTCTCGGCATCGCAATTGTCATGTGTATGAGGCACTTGGTTTTTCATTTGCTATGTCGTTTTTAATGGAAGTCAAGTTTTATCCCCTTGCTAGCAATTATTTCTTCAAAAGTACAAGCCTGGAAACCCAAGCAAAATCACTAAGCAGAGCATTTCGAGGAGCATTGGCAATCCATGGTGACATGGAATTTAGGATCTCAGACACCGAAAGCAACTTTATATATGATGATGGTGATTCTGATAAGCAGATTGCTAAGGTTATCAATGGCAATAAGTTCAATCTACTGCATCAATACGATCTCAAATATTTGTTGTTTCAGACGGCCAAAGAATTATTTTCTGCAAGGGGAAGGGATCCGGAGAATGAAGGCAATATCTTACGAGCATGTGAAGGGAACATATTTGTGATATTTTTGCTATTTATTGGAAATCTCTTGGCATCTTTGCTTAAGCGGTGTTTTATTTGCAACAAAAATCTCGTTTTCACTATCTTTGGGTTATGTAGTCGTGGCGACAAATTATGGTTCAAAAATTAGGGTTGGGAGCTCAAGTCCTACAACAAGTGACTCGAATGCCTCCAAAAGTGATCGATTTAGAAATTTCCTTTGCAATGGCAATGACAGATAAAATTCATGATGTTTTTGAACGATTCCTTCCATTTCTTTTAAAGAAACGAAAGTTTCATCAACATTTTCTTGATCAACTTCCATCATTCAGGTGGTCACGCCAAGACACTGTCCCACTATTGCAACTACCTCACATAAGGTTTTATCTTTTATCTCTGGGGAAATTTGTGTCAACAATGTTTGCATTATGTGTGGCCCGTAAGGCAGTCTTTTATTTTGTGGCAATAGAGGCTTTCAGAGCCGTAAAGCAAATAATGAAGGCATGGCTTTCAAGACGCGAGCATATTAGTGACAACAACAACAATTTTCCAAACGTGTTATCTTCCGCTGGTCTTCCGCTCCTCGTCGACCCACGACAAATCCTTGGTCTTGACAACCTACAAACAATTGCAACGTTAAAGTGTGGTCATGTCGGGTGGAACAAACATCCCACACACACCCACTATCAAACTCTCGTTAGTCCGCCTCATGGTCTACACTACCCCGAAAAACTAGTGAAATCCCAAACGTCGTCGTTTTCCACTGCTCCGTCTAGCCACGTCCCTCCTCGCCTCAGTGCCATCGATATCCAGATTATGCATCTGTTGTCTAAACTGACTTATCGTGCCGCCAACCTACTCCGACAGACTTCTGCCTGACAGTCTGATGCATCGTTGTCGGTTGACAGTGGCTACCACGCAAGATTAACGGGTCTGATAATCAACCAACCAGTCAGTACTCATGACTTTTGGTTTATCGTTACGTTCGTTCAAACAGTCATGAAATTGGTGATTTGTTTCATTGTGCGGTTCATTCAGTTGTATTCCACAAGTATTAACGTTATTATATTATAATAATATAACAATAATTATTATTATATAATTACATATAATTAATATCTATATATATATATATATATATATATTAATTATATAATTTAAAAAGAAAAAATAAAAAATGGAATGGTACAACCTTAATCCCAAGGTGGTACTGTCAACGATTACACATGTTGAAATGACACAGTCAAGTGAAGAAATTATTATCGACTAAGCTTTGAGGACAAAGCTTTTCGAAGAAAGGGGCAATGTTATAAATATAAAGTTATATAATATGAAATAAATATAAATAATAAATAATCAAAATAATGATTATTTAGATAGTCATTAAGTTAAACGAAAGGGCATGTTTAAAAGACATGCCCAGTCGTGAAAGGCCACCTGCCTAGGTATATAAGTAGAGCCTCATTGTAACATTTTATCATCACTTATACATTTTATATATAATAAATTATTATTACAAATACCTCTTTCATATTTTACAATTAAAGTCAACAAACCTACAGTTTTGTTGCTCCACAATAATAATGTCCTCAACTTTTGGGCCATCCCCAATATGAGAACCCTTCCATCTCTTTCAATCCATTGATACCACCATCTCTCTCAAATATTGATGCATTTTAATTAAATGTTGAAGCATGATGAATGCAGATGCGAATCTAGTCTCAGCACATTGAAGAAGATGAATATTTGCATATTTCCTATAAAATGCTATGGATGTTGCATGATTAACAATAAAATTTTGTAACATCTTTACCTCATTTATAGTTTTGTCAACCCATGCAATGTTATTAATATATTTCAAGAGAAAATCCATGTTGTGCACAGAACAAGGAGTCCAATTAATTGTTGGATATTAATCTTCAATCAACCCCCCAGCAAGGACGTTGTTTGAAGAACTATCTGTAATAATTTGGACCACGTTTTCTCTTCCAACCTCTTGTATTGTTTCTTTGAAGATACCCATTAGGTATGGACCATCTTTTGTCTTTCTGTGGAATCATGGGATTTTAAGAACATAACTCCTTTTGGGTAAGAAACCAAAATATTGATAAGGGGACAATGGTTGACATCTGTCCAACCATCTGAGACAATGGAGACCCAGGATTCCTTCCAACTATCTTTAAGGTCATGAAGTCTGGGTTCAACCTGAGCCCTCTCTTTGGATAACATTGTTGTCCTCATTTTTTCATAACTAGGAGGCGTGTAACCTTTAAAGGCAGTGCTAACTAGATCCCTCACAATTTCCTTCCAATAAGGAGATCTACAAACATTAAAAGTTATGTGATTTGCGAAAAAAAAAATCATCCAATGGATGCATCAAGATTTCCCCTCCATTTTACATCCCATAAGTTTTCAAAGTGGGAAACTGAAACTTGATATTGTGAATAAGAGTGTGGACCATCAACTGTGAATCCACTAGGATTGTTGTTGGTTTGAATTGAACCTTCAACAATATGTCTCAACTTTTCAAGTTCATTAAATTGTTTATGTAGAGATGCTTTATCTGTGTTAAGTACACTTGTACATATATTTGTTTGTTCTTTTTTCCACATTCCAAGTAAATGCCATCAAACTCTTCCTACAGTCCCTGATTTTTGTGTTTTACAATAAGGGAAAAACCAACCCTTTGAACTAGTTGATCCACTTGCTCCTCCACTATAAGATTTGGTGCATTTCACTACCGCCCATAACCTTGCTTTAAAGGTCTTTTTTGTGTCTTGATATTCTTTGCTTTGAATTTTTTTTTATGCTACTATGGAATATTTTTTTTTGGAAAGGGGTGATATACTTTGTGAAGTTGGTGAACTTTCTTCCATGGTAATGGAAAATGAGAGGAATAACGAATAGATAATTCTCTGCCACAACCAATTCTAATTTGCACGGTTTATATTTGAAAATAATTAAAAAAAATAAAAAGAAAAAAAATGGTACTTAATTAGAAAAGTATAATTAACGAAGAGTTTGAAGAAATAAATTTATTCACATGCATAGTTTAATGTATTGCATGAGAGACTAGATCTAGGATATCTAACGTTGCCAAAAATGGCAGCAGCGTAGGTGCCCCTGAATCTGACCAAGGTGGTGCTAAGTGACCTGGAAAACCTAGGGGTCCCCCCATAAAGGTGTTTCCAACAAGATACAAGAAATTTGTCTTATAATAACTTCCTTATTGTGGCGGTGCAGACATATAAGGTGGTTGTTTGTATGGGATGTTAGGCTGGGGGGGAAAAGACTGGTTTCCCCCAGGATAGTAATTGCCCCCTTGACCCAACTGAGGTTGAGGAGGGGGACCCCAAATGGAGGAAGCAAGACTTGGTTGCGGGATGTTGTTGGCCACATAGTTGGTGATTGGCACATGACCGACACCAGGGAAGTGACCACTAGAAGGAATCAAATTAGTAAGTGATGAACTAGGTTTTCCTATAGACGGTAGGGGTACATAAATGCCCCCTATTGGTATATGCATGTTGGGAACATTTCCCCCAAGCATTTGAACCTGGGGGTTCGAACTCATCAAAGGGTTCCAACCAAAAGGATTGTTGAAAGGCGCCGAGCTAGCAACGCTACTAGGAGCGATAGTCGGAGGTCCAAGAACAAACACGAAAGGGGTGGGGACAGGGAGGTACTGGACTCCATTCATAGCTGGTGTAACCAAGTTGCCTGGACTAGGCATAACCTGACTAGCATGGTGACCGATCAAGGATGTAGAGCTGACAATAGGTGGGGGAAGTGGTGGTGGAGCAAAATTGTCCACAAAATACCATGACACGCTAGTCTCCATGTGGATAATGGATGTGGGAATAGATGAAGACATGACAGGTACTGGTGCTACCTGAATCAACAATGGACCAAGAGGATTAATGAGGGGGGGATTATAAAGAGGTACTACTCCTTTGTTGAAAAAGTCCTCAGGAATTATAGTTTCTTGGGAAGTTCTATGTGATTCAGTATTAGAAACTGGAGACTGGTTTCCCGAAGAGGGTGAATCTGGATCACCAAGGCTCGAAAAATCCTCCAGGGTCAGTGGAGGAAGACCTCTTTGTCGTCTATATAGACGATTAGGGTCGAATGTAGCCACGATGACAGATATATTTTATCAAAATAAGTAGTGTGATATTTATTATAGTCTCACTGATAACAAACCAGCACCTTAAAAAAACAAAAAATACTCTAAAAGACAATCAACAAGCAACCAGGGGATATGACTAGTCTGATAACCACCACTTGTTGGAGATGAAACCCAGTATCACAGTGGATATGTAATATTCTGAATAGAAATAAACAACAATATAAATCAACATAAACAAGAATCTACAACAAATAGAGAGACATTGTGCAAATTTATGAATCTTTACACTTAATGCAGAAATTATTATTGTTAATCTAGTTATGCTCCTCCTACTTAGACAAGTTATTAACTGAATAAAATTCAAGTTAAAATCGAAGCAAAACACATAACAGATCTCCACCAATTCAGATCTAGAACAAGTTCATGCACACATAGACAAAGTGACACAGTTATTTCTGGACAAATAGTCCCCGGAAAAACCCAATGTGGAAAAACTGGTCTCTGGCTGCTGGAGGTTTTATTATTAAGAATTTTCTGAATACAA
The DNA here is from genome assembly GCA_034641835.2 of Pinus albicaulis. NCBI lineage: Eukaryota > Viridiplantae > Streptophyta > Pinopsida > Pinales > Pinaceae > Pinus > Pinus albicaulis. The sequence continues at coordinate 420,601,599 of CM076582.1, read as the reverse complement.
CAAGCCTGGGTTCCAGATATGGAAAAACCAACAGAGAAATAATAGATCTACAGCTCATTCGCTGATCTAGGGCCAAAATAATGACTGATTCAGACCCTCAAATGGGATTTACAGAACTCAGCCAAAACTAAAGCCTAGAAACCCCAGCATCGCCCCTGAAGCCTCTGTGTCAGCCTCTGAAGCCCTTCTGACCCTCAGTGCTGCTCCGGAAAGGTCTACGTTACCCCAGACTGGGTGACGCAGGCCTTACGCTGCCCTTAGGGTCTATGTGTAATCCTTGAGGGTTTAATGCAGAAATTATGTTGTCCTTGAGGGACTGTGCAGCACCTCCGTAGCACAAATTGTTGCCCTCCTGCTGTTGCCCTCCTACTTCTCTACGCTGCCTCTCTGAGCTGATCTCTTCCTCTTGTTGATTTTAGACCCTGTGATCAGATCATCCTCTTGGTCTAAATTTCCCTCTCTGCAGCTGAAACACTTCTGAGAATCTTAGCAAACCCGCCCTAGAATCTCAACTTAGCTTCAGTGCTCAGCCTCTGTGTGTGTTTACAAATGACCCTAAGCCTTTCCTTTGTACTTTTCTCGTTGGGAAACCAACGGCCAAGATTAAATCTTTAATCAATGGCTAAGATTAAAAGAAAGCTCGATCCATGTGACTTAAGACAATTTCATCACATGTTTAATTAAATTCACTTTAATTATTTAAGTTCCCTAAGTTTTAACTTATGAAATACGTTAAAATAATTAATTAATTTAATATCTCCTAAACCAAATGAAATTTCCCAAATCAATTTCTGGGTCTTGAAGATCAAGTGTACTCTAGTCCCTCCACAAAATGGGACCTAGAGCATAATTGATGCTACTCCAAATACACAAAATCTCAACAAACGTCACATAAACAATGCAAAATATGAAGAACGCTGAGCCATTTTATTATATAACTGAAAAATACAATGAATACAAAGGTGCTCAAAATGATGGCACCTTGGCTTACACAAGGCAAGTTGGAAATACTCTTAGAAATGCTCAAAGTATGGCTGCTCTCTTAGTGACGGTGTTATCTCCAAAATGTGGTTGCTGCTGCTACCAGACTGCTGCTACTACTGGAATGGGATGGCTCTTTGGGGCTATTCCGTACTCAGAAAAATATGAAACTCTAGATATGAGCTATCCTCCAAATACCCAGAAAAGCCCAGAAATATATTCTGGAATGGATGACCCCAGAATTTGACCTCCCTTTAGGAATAACGTTATCCCAATGAAACATGTTGGCCGTGAATGATTCTCTGCAAATAGTGGTCTCCTCCTCTACCAAAAGTGATGGAATAGTGAAGGGATGATCCCTTCTCACTATCCCGATTGAATCTCCTGATGAATCCTCACTCCCAGAACTGCCTCCTCCAAGGACTGCGTGATCTCTCCCTGAGACTGCGATGCCCAAGCAAGTGTGTAATCTCGGGCTGAAGATGTTATGGCTCCCACCTGAAAATAAATAGATATAACTCCTCACCCAAGTAGGCACTCGAAGTCCCCCGAGGCTGAGGTTGGGATCTCCACTCAGAGACACCTGGTGTGTTAAACAGCACCTGCAGACTTTTCTCAATGGCAAAAGTGTGCTCAATGTCAAGAGGCAAAACATAGATGCATAATTGAATGAGAGAATGAGGAGCCTCTTCCCCTTTTTATGCTTTGAGAGCCTTGCCCTCACCTAGGCCCCGCCAAAACTGCGTTGTCCCTCTCGGCCCACGTTGTCCCTCTCTTTCTGTGCTGTCATGGGCCCATACTGCCCACGTTGCCACTTCATTCTCATGGGCCCCATGCTGCCAATTAATCATATGCTCAAGAGACTTTAGGAAATTTTTATTTCCTAAGTGTAGGGTAAGTATTTCATCACCCACTTTATTAACTGATTTAACTTTATAAAGGTAAACTGGCAAAAAATTAATATTACCAATTAGTTGCCGCTACTTGGGAATATTACAGTCCTCCCCACCAAAACATTGTTTGTCCTCAAGCAACTGCAAAAATGGATGCCGCAAAATTTTCTCACTCTCCCAAGTGGTGGCATCCTCATCCAGCAAGTTCCTCCACCTCATCAAATACTCTCTGACTGTCCTGCTCCACAACTTCCTCTCCTTGGTGTCTACAATGGCTTTTAGCTGCAACACCAAATGCCCCTCATCATCTGTTGGTGGAAACTCCTCTGTTGCAGACACTTGCCGCCCCAATGCCTTTTTCTAGCATGATACATGGAATATGTTATGGATCCTGTTACCTGTAGATAACTATAGCTCGTATGCAACCTCCCCAATCCTGTGGATCACCCTGTAAGGACCATAGAAGCAGGGCTTGATCTTCTCGGCCCCCTTCTGCTTCAGCGTGGACTGTCGGTACGGCTGAAGTCGTAGGTAGACCAAGTCCCCTACCTCAAACTGCCTCTCAACCTGTCCTCTATCAGGATACAGCTTTTGTTGGTTCTTTGTTGTAGCTAAGTTATCCTTAAGAGCCCAGAGTATATCTTGACTCTCTTGGATCCAGTCCTTGGCCCTGGGGACCTTACTAGCACCAAACATTACATCAGCAAAAGACAAAGCATGATATCCATACAAAGCATAGTATGGAGACATACCAATGGACATGTGAAAAGTGGTGTTGTAGCAGTACTCTCCCAGATGCAACCAACGTAACCATGCATTTTGTTGCCCTGTGACATAGTTTCGCAAGTAGCCTTCCAACCACTTGTTCACTATCTCCGTCTGCCCATCCGTCTGAGGGTGATAACTGGTACTCGGAGTCAACTTTGTACCCACCAAACGAAAGAGCTCCTGCCAAAATCCACCCATGAAATGGTTGTCCCAATCACTGATAATGGTCTTCGAAAGACCATGCAACTTGAAAACATCCCTCAAAAACAACTCCGCTACCTATGCTTCCGTGTACCGCGCTGATATAGTGAAGAAGTGTGCATACTTTGTTAGCTGATCAACGACTACAAAGATGCAATCCTTGCCCTGCACTGTGGGAAACCCTGTGATGAAATCCATCGAAATTCTCTCCCATTTTCCCTCTAGAATGGGAAGGAGCTAAAGTAACCCTACTGGATGGTTCAGATCCCCCTTGTTCTGCTGACACACCTCGCACTCCCTGACATGCGGAATACGTCCTCCTTGAGGCCCTTCCAAGAGAACCTCTCCTTGATGGCCCTGTATGTCTTGGTGAACCCTTGGTGACCTAATAGTGGTGAGTCATGTGAGGCACGCAATATCTTCTCCTTGAGTTGAGAGCTCCCAGTCAAGAAGATCTTGTCCTTGAAGTATACCACCTCATCCATCACTTTGTACCTGTCATCCGTGACCTGTCCATCTAGTATCTTGCAGGAAAAACGGTCCTTGGAGTACTCTACCAGTAACCGAGCCCTCCAGTCCGTGTTTAAGCTCATCAAAGACAACGTTGTCGGTCTGCGTGAAAGAGCATCGGCCACCATATTGTTCTTTCCTTTGACATACTCGATGTCAAAGTCATATACCTGGATCTTACTGACCCACTTCTGCTACCTCTCCTGCAACTGCTTCTGCTCTAGAAAGAACCAGAGGTTGTTGTGATCAGTCCTCACCCTGAACCTGTTCCCCACCAAGTACTGCCGAAACTTGGCCAGTGCATGCATGATAGCCACCATTTCCCTGTCGTATATAGCATACAATCTCTCATGCGGCAATAGCTTCCTGCTCTCGAAAGTTATGGGGTGGCCTCCCTGCATCAAGACTGTGCCTATCCCCTCTCCAGATGCATCACACTCTAGGAAAAAAGGCTGCGAGAAATCGGGCAACACCAAAACTGGACAGTTGCTCATCACCTCCTTGAGCCTGTCAAAGGCCCTCTGCACTGTGTTCGTCCAACTGAATGCCCCTTTCTTGGTAAGATCTATGAGGGGTGCAACAAGTTGGGAAAACCCTTTGACGAACTTCTGGTAGTAGGTGCAGATGCCTACAAGCCCCCGAAGCTCAGTCACGTTCCTCGATTCTAGATAATCTTAGATGGCCCTGATCTTCTCTTCATGGAATCTCACCCCGTCCACACCAATGATATGCCCCAAATAGAGCATCTTTGTCAGTCCAAATTCGCATTTGGAGAGCTTAGTATAAAAATTCTGCTCCTCCAGAATGCGCAATACAACCTCAATGTGTTGTAGGTGCTCCTCCCATGTCTGGTTGTATATCAAAATGTCATTGAAGAATATCAGCACAAACTTCCTCAATTGACCACGGAAGATGTGGTTCATGCAGCACTGGAAGGTGGTTGGTGCATTGGTTAGCCCAAAGGGCATCACCAGAAACTCGAAGTGACCGTAGTGACATCTGAAAGTTGTCTAGGGGACATCTTGGTCCCTCACCCGGATCTGATGGTAAACCGAACTCAGATCAATCTTCAAGAAGAACTTCAACCCCCTCAACTCATCCATCAGCTTATCAATCTGTGAGATGGGGTATCGGTTCTTCATGGTCTTCTTATTGAGAGCCTGATAGTCAATGCACATCCTCAATGTGCCATCCTTCTTCTTCACCAGTACAACAGAAGAAGAGAATGGGCTAATTCTGGGTCGGATGTGTCCCGGTGCTAAGAGTTCATGAATAGCTCTCTCAATCTCATCCCTATAGGCTTTGGGATGCCTATAGGGTGTAGTAATCACAGCCTGAATGCCCTTTTCTAGCTCAATGGTGTGCTCAAACCCCCAATCTGGGGGCTGCCCTGGTGGTATATCCCCAAAAACTGTAGCATATCTGTCCAAAATTGACAGCACATCTGGTTGTACGGCCTGTCCTGTAGACCCTGCCTCGGAAACACGCAGCTCCACTGCCCACTCTAGGTCTCCCTTCCGAAAGTCTGCCTCCATCCGGTCCGTTGAAACTGTCTATGGAGGATAAGTGTGCATGCCCCGAATCATCTCATGCTTGCCGGTCTTCTTGTCTGTTCACTCCATCTCCAAGGTCTCCCAGTTCGTAGTGACCTTCGCCAAAGTGATCGACAATTGCACTCCCAGTATCATGTTGGTGTCCGAAATGTCCACCACAAAGAAATGATCTGTCAGACTGTAAGTCTCCATGGTCATTACAAAAGCCGGCACATATATGGCGCACTGCATAGTTCTGGCACCTGGTACCAATACTGAAAATACCTCAAAGCTCTCTGTCGGTATGCTCCTCCGCTCTACCAACTATGCATCAACAAAATTGTGGGTAGACCCACTGTCCACTAGTACTGAAACACGTTGTCCCTGCACAGTACCCCGGACACGCAGTGTCAAATATTTGGGAACCCCTCGCAAAGAAGAAAGGACTCCCCTTGTAGGTGCAAACGCTACCCCTCCTGCTCCTAGTGGTGGAGGTGGTGGATGGTCCCCTCTCTGTACTACAGCGTTTCCTCCTGCCTCCATCTCCTCATATGCATCCTCTTCTCTGTCACTGTCAGAGAAGACCTCTATGTAGTGTGCCTTCCGAATGGCACATCGATATCCCGGTGCCCACGGCTCCTGGCATGTTAAGCATAGCTTCTTCCATCTCAGGTCTCTCCGAGTCTCATCATCCAAAGGCCCCCGGCCTTGGTTCCCCTTCAGTTGGAATGTCAGTTTTTGGGGGAAAGGAGCTTTGGTCCTGGGTAGAGCATCCTACAAATCCCTGGTCCTCCCAACTGCATCATGAAGTGTCGCAGGCCTCGTGGATTTGACTAACCCACGCAGAGGTTTTTCCAACCCATCAATAAACATGTATATCATCTTGGCTGAGGACAAGTCAGGTACCATCACGGAAAGCCTCAAGAACTCGAAAATGTAGGTGTTCAGGTTCCCGGTCTGTTTGAGCTTGGTCAGCTCAACAAAGTGCTCTTCCGGCTCCCTCTTATCAAACCGCTCTACCAGTCTCCGTGTAAACTCTGCATACGCTGTAACAGCCGAGTGACCCAGCGTGGCCATCCCATGAAACCATCAATCATGGGCCTCTCCCTCTAGGTGCAACGTTGCCACCTTGATGGCCTCTCCCTCTGCCATCTAATTGAGCTGGAAATGGATATCCAGCTTCTCCACCCAAGCCTTTGCCAAACATTTTGAGGACCCATCAAATGTTGGCAAGAAAAATCTGCCCATTGTACGTTGCATGTCCCCATCCTGTGTGTATCTACCCCCTCTGCTCTGGTTACGGGGTCGGATGTCCTCGAGCTGAACAAAATCATGGAAAGTGAGAGCTTCGCCAAAATCTCGTCCATAGGACTGATACTCAACAAAAAAATCCCCCATATGAACTGGTTCATGTTCCTGAGGTGCTCTTGTTCCAATGCCTGCAGTCAGAAATGTGGGCATCGTGGAACGTGGGGGAGTAAGTGACACAACATGTTGCGCTGTGAGTTGCTCCTGCAAATGGTGGGAAGTGTCGGACCCTTCTCCGATGTAAAAACCCCTTGAGGTTTCACGTTGTCTCTGGTCTGTGGTAAACTCCTACCCCATCTCTTCGATCCTCCTCGATAGCTCCTACACAGATTTTAGGGGGAGTTCCCCAAACTTCTTTCCTTCATCTTTCTCACCTGCCATTGGTTCTTCCTCCTCTACGTCCACTACTAGAATGCAGTCTCCCTCTCCAAAAGTGGCCTCAAGCCTCCGCTCTTGGTCCTTGTACTTCCTTCCCCGGTAAGTGATATATGGTTTTCCTACTAGTGTCGTAGACAATCTGCTCCACAGGCTGAGCCAAGTCTATGAGCTCTGATACCACTGTAATATTCTGAATAGAAATAAACAGCAATATAAAGCAACATAAACAAGAATCTACAGCAAATAGAGAGACATCATATAAACAATGCAAAATATGGAGAACGCTGAGCCATTTTATTATGTAACTAAAAGATACAATGAGTACAAAGGGGATCAGAATGATGGCACCTTGGCTTGCACAAGGCAAGCTGGAAATACTCTCAGAAATTCTCAAGGAATGGTTGCTCTCTCAGTGACTGTGTTATCTCCAAAATGTTGTTGTTGCTGCTCCAGACTACTGGTAATACTGGAATAGGATGGCTCTTTGGGGTTGTTCCCCTGCTCAGAAAAATATTAAACTCTGGGAATGAGCTCTCCTCCAAATACCCAGAAAAGCCCAAAAAGAGATTCTGGAATGGATGACCCCGGAATTTGACCTCCCTTGAGGAATAACGCTATCCCAGTGAAACACGCTGGCCCTGAATGATCCTCTGCAAATAGTGGCCTCCTCCTCTACCAAAAGTGATGGAATAGTGAAGGGTTGATCCCTTCTCATTATCCCGGATGAATCCCCTGATGAATCCTCACTCCCAGAACTGCCTCCTCCAAGAACTGCGTGATCTCTCCCTGAGACTACGTTTCCCAAGCAAGTGTGAAATCCCTAGTTGAAGATGTTATGGCTCCCACCTGAAAATCAATAGATAGAACTCCTCACCCGAGCAGGCACTCGAATTCCCCCAAAGTTGAGGTTGGGATCTCTGCTCGGAGACACCCGATGTGCTAAACAGCACTTGCAGACTTTGCTCAACAGCAAAAGTGTGCTCAATGTCAAGAGACAAAACATAGATGCATAATCGAATGAGAGAATGAGGAGACTCTTCCCCTTTTTATGCTTTGAGAGCCTTGCCCTCACCTAGGCCCCACCAAAACTGCGTTGTCCCTCTTGGAAATAGAGTATACGTCAAATCTCCAATGGCACTAATAGGCAACACTCATAAAAAGGACTTGAATGAACTATGGCACAAGAGAATGGGACACTTGCATCATGGGGCATTAAGGATTCTCAAGAATATTGTCACAGGAGTTCCAAAACTCAGCACCAAGCGAGATGATGTCTGCAGAGGGTGCATATTAGGAAAATATGTCAAGGTATCACACCATAGAAGTAGCAATAGGGCTAAGAGTGTGTTGATCTTAACACACTCAGACATCTGCGGGCCAATGTCCACTAGAGCTCTTAGTGATGTCGAATATTTCGTCACCTTCATTGATGATCATTCCAAAAAGACCTGGATCTACTTTCTGAAGACCAAGGACGAAGTCTTTGGCCGATTCAAGGAGTTTAAGGCTCTGGCATAGAATCTGTCGGGAAAGCGGATCAAGACATTGCGTTCAAACAATGGTGGAGAATACACAGATAAACACTTCACAGAGTTTTTCACAAGGGAAGGTATCAAAAGAGAGTGGACTGCTCTGTATAATCCAGAGCAGAATGGTGCTGCAGAGCGAAAGAACAAAACTATTGTCGAAGCTGCAAGGGAAATGTTGTATGATCAAGACATGCCCAAATTTATGTGGGTTGAAGCTTGTAATACAGTGGTTTATGTACAGAACAGGATTCCTCATAACTCATTGGGTAAGATCACTCCAGAAAGTGCCTTCACGGGCAATAAGCCTGAAGTGAGCCACTTTAGGATCTTTGGCAGCGCGGCATATTGTCATGTGCCTGAAGAGAAGAGGAAGACACTGGATAAGACAGCAGAAAAGGGATATCTGGTGGGATATAGTGAGAACGCAAAGGCTGACCGTATATACATTCTTGAGATTGTGGTACGGCGGGATGTGAAATTCATGGAGGAGAGGGCCTTCAGTGCACAGTCTGAGGAGGATCTGCTGGTCCAGCCACAACGACCGGCGGAGGATAATACGAGTGCCTCTCCAAGGCATGGGGATCCAAGGGATAAATCTCCCGAGGACTTACAGGAAGGAGAGCAAGTGGATTCGCCCACTACCAGTGGTAAGACAACCAGGGAATTGCGACAGATTCTGAGGGATGCAGAAGAGTTTGTCGGAGCCCCCCGAAATGAGAAGAGGCAGCACAGACAACCTAACAGGTACTAAGATTTGGTCGCATAGGTTGGAAAGCCATCTAGTTTTCGAGAGGCAGCTCAGCACCGGGTTTGGGTTGATGCGATGGTGGAGGAGTACAGCTCCATCACGAGGAATGATGTTTGGGAAGGGGTGCCCAGGCCTCAGGACAAATCATTTGTAGGTTCGAGATGGATCTACAAGATCAAATATGCTGCAAATGATAACATTGAGAAATTTAAGGCCAGGTTTGTGGCTAAGGGGTACGCTCAGAAGGAAGAGATATATTATGAAGAGAACTTCACCCCTGTAGCCCGATATACTTCTATTAGATCCATGATATCCCTTGTTGCGCAGATGGGATGGGAGATTCACCAGATGGACGTCAAGACTGCGTTTCAGAACGGGGTCATCGAGGAAGAAGTATACATTGAACAACCAGAGGGCTTTGAGACGCATGACCAGAAATCTCATGTGTGCAAGCTCAAGAGGGCCTTGTATGGACTGAAGCAAGCCCTTAGAGCTTGGTATTGTCGAATTGACAGCTACTTGTAGAAAATGGGATTTGTCAAGAGTGACGCAGATCCAAATCTCTACTATTTGAGGGTAGGGGATGAGCCTCTTATACTGGTGCTATATGTAGATGATCTATTTCTAACAAGATCATCTAAGCTCATCAAGGACTGCAAGGAGAATTTAGCTATGGAATTGACATAAAGGATATAGGGTTGATGCATTATTTTTTGGGGTTTGAAGTTTGGCAACAGAAGGGTGAGATCTTCCTTGGACAAGGAAGATATACTACAGAAGTTCTGAAAAGATTTCATATGGAGGATTGTAGACCCATGGCTACTCCAATGATTACCAACTGGAAGAAAATTGACACGTCCGAAGACGATGAGGTTGATCCTACATTGTATAGGCAGCTCATAGGTTCTCTAATGTATCTAGTAAACACTAGACCAGACATCTGTTATGTTGTCAATACCATTAGTCAGTTCATGGTGGAACCTAGGAGGGCTCATTGGGCAGTAGCCAAACATGTTCTCAAATACCTACAAGGAGCAGTCAACCTTGGACTGAAATACACCAGAAGCAATGACAACATGTTGAGTGGGTTCACTGACACAGATTGGGCTGGGAGCCCAGTAGATCGGAAAAGTACCAGTGGGTATTGTTTCAGTGTTGGATTGGGGATGACCTCCTGGTGTAGCAGGAAACAGAAATCCGTGGCCCTGAGCTCCGCAGAAGTTGAATATATGGCAGCTAGCATGGCTTCGTATGAGGCCATATGGCTTCGGAAATTGCTTGTGAACCTACTCAAGGAGAAGATGGAGGCGACCAACATTTTGTGTGATAATCAGAGTTGCATCAAGCTCTCTGAAAATCCTATATTTCATGATCAGTCAAAGCACATTGACATCAGGTGTCATTTCATCAGAGACTGTGTCCAAAGGGGAGCTATACAATTGGAGTACACTCCTATAGGAGAACAAGTGGCAAATATCCTCACAAAAGCTCTGGGAAAGAACAAGTTTGTGTATTTCATAGAAAAGATGAGGATGATCAAGAATCCATTTCAGTAGCAGGAATGGATAGGTTCGGGATTCAGAGGGAGTTGCAATACAGATGAGGCAGTGACAGTGCAGGGTCATGGGCAGCCGTACAAAAGGCAGCAGCGCAGCAGGTGAAGGGCAGCAGCTAGGCATCAGCAGCGCAGAGGATGCTTCAAGACAGGGCAGCGTGCAGCAGGCATTTTGCTAGAACACTTTTGTAAATTTTTGTAGATGTTCTATGCTTGATGCAACTTTACTTTTTATCCCCAATATCAAACAACAATCACATAAACAAGAAAGTAAAATGTTGATAGAACATACCAGTAGATCGATAGAAGACAAGCCAAAAATATATGTGTTGGTGCGTTACAGCGGTCAACAGGATGCTTCAACCAGCAAAGTCTCAATACGGTCAGCCAACTAGAAGTGTCACACAACCCTCTAGGACAGCAATATCAATCAAACCAATGTCAACGAAATTCAACACTGTCACAGTCAACGGTCAATGCAAAACAACAGTAGTAAAAAGTCAACGCAGCCCAATCAAAGTCAATGGTCAACCTCTATTTCTGTGCCAAAAAATGCGGACTACATAAATCAGAATTTTAACCAAAGTTGGGGTCAGTTTGACCATGCGTTAACCAAAGTCATCGCTGGCCAACTCTGCACTGACACCCTAGGTCGAAAACAAAAAATCTTCTTGCTGCGTTTTCCCACGTGTGAGAATAACAGACTCCAATAGATGATCGAGCCAATCAGATGAGGAGAGATAATGTGATGTGATGGATGAGTGAAAATGACCTCCAACATTGTCGTATTTATATCCACCAATGAGGGTGTGTGACACAACTACTGGAGCTTCAAGCCTACATTTCATTTCAGGCCGACCTACACATATTTTGAATAAATTCAAAATAAATGTTCTGCTCATTGAATCAAGATGATCTTTAGATTGATCTTGCACCTCTTCGAAAGAGGAATCCAATAAAAATATTGGCATCTTCATTTGAGCATCACAGCATGGAGTTTGGACCTAGTTGCCCAAAATCAACACTCCCTCTCAACTAGGGAGAACTCTGTCCACCTGTGCCATCCAAACATCGTGCATCATCCCGCCGTAACTTGTTTTGCTGGCTTCTTTATTTCATAACAAAAGTGGGTCAGTCACAAAGACGTCATTCCCAGCTAACAGATTCAACCCAGAGGTCTGAAACCTCTATAGGACTCAAAAAGAGTTTCATACCAACCCGAAGTTGATTTATCTGACTCGAAGTCAGTAGGAGGTCTGAAACCTCACTAGACTTGATCCCAGAGCAAGTGGTTGGACATGTGCCATCCTAGACATAGAGAGTACGACAATCTCTAATGCATCCATCAATCTTTGCTACCGGTCTCTAGATTTTCCCACCTCACTGGCCAAATGAGAGTTACTTCCCATGAGTCCAGGACTCAATGGATAGGATGCATATGGGCCACAGATCATGAGAGGTGAACCAACTCAACATCATAACGGTGGGGCAGAAGCACCACAAGGTTCAGTAAGCCTGGCCCCGTGTGTGCTTATAGCTTCGAGAATTTATCCCCAAAGCCCCCCAGAGCTCTAAGAGCTCATCGTCCAACAAGACCCTCAGCATAGGGTCGTTCCACAATACCAAGATTCTCATGGAAGGTTAGGAACTTGACCTTCCCCAGGGGCTTTGTGAGAATGTCCGCAACCTTCTCATTAGTTCCAATATGATCGAGCCTTATGGCGCCTTGCTGTACCATATCCTGGATAAAGTGGTACCTGATATCAATATGTTTGGATCGAACATGGAACACAGGATTCTCGAACAACCAAATCCCACTCTGGTTATCACAGAGTATCACGGTGGTATCTAGCACATGCCCGAACAGTTCACTAAAGATCTTTCGCAACCAAACTACTTCACAATAGGCCATACTCGCTGCAATGTATTCAGCCTCCGCAGTGCTCAAAGCCACCGACTTTTGCTCCCTGCTCATCCATGATATCGAAGCAGATCCAAGTGTGAAGCAACATCCCGATGTGCTCTTATGATCCACCACACTGCCAGCCCAATCGGCATCAGTGTATCCATGGAGTGTCACGCTCTCGGCAATGTATCTCAGCACATGGTTTATCGTGCCCCGAAGATATCTCAACAGATTCTTGGCACCAACCTAATGAATGTGATGAAGTTCAACCATATGTTGACTCAAAGTGTTCACTACAAAACATACGCTCGGACGGGTATTCACTAAGAACATCAGGGCCCCTACGAGTTGACGATACTTAGTAGGATTTGCTAGCATGGGCCCAGCAGCGCTACCACTCAACTTCTTAAAGTTGAGCTCCATCGGTGTCGACACGGACTTACAGTCCACCATTCCAAATCTTTCCAAAAGCTTCACAATATATTTCCTTGAGAAAGGAAAATCTTGCCTGGTCTCTGCCAGACCTCCAAGCCTAGGAAGTAATGCATCAGTCCTAGGTCCTTCATCTCGAAGTCAGCAGCGAGCTCCCTCTTGCACTGATGAATGAGAGGGTCAGCACCTACCAGGAAGAGGTTGTCCACATACAGCACCAAAATGAGAGGCTTTTCTCTATCAACCTTGAAGTAGAGATTCGGATCAGCATTACTACGAGTGAAGCAAAACTTCATCAGGTAGTTATCTATCCTCTCGTACCAAGCTCTAGGTGCTTGCTTCAACCCATAGAGGGATTTCTTCAACCTGCAGACATGGGTGTCTCGATCCTAGACATCGAACCCCACAGGTTGCTCCACATACACCTCTTCCTTTATCACACCATGCAGAAATGCGGTCTTCACATTCATCTGATGAAGATTCCATCCTTGCATAGCAACAAGGGCTATGATAGATCGGATGGTGGTATATCGGGCCACAGGTGCAAATATGTCATCAAAGTCTATGCCTTCCTTTTGAGAGAAGCCACGGGCAACAAATCTTGTCTTGAACTTTTCAGCACTACCATCAAATCCATGCTTGATCTATAGAGCCATTTCGAGGAGACAACTGCTTTGTCCTCCGATCTTGGAACCACATCCCAAACATCATTCTTCATAATGGAGTCATATTCTTCATGCATAGCATCCTTCCAGACTTGATGCTTTACGACTTCTTCAAAAGATCCAAGCTCAGATTGTATGATTGTACTCATGGCTGCTAGATACCCTTGGTATCTATTTGGCTTCTTGCTTTCATGAAATGTCCACCTTTGGGACCATATGATTCTCGGCATCCTCGAGAGTGTCCCTGAGCCATGATGGTCTTTTCGTCATTGAAGGAGGTGGATCAATAGGGTCCATCGGTCCTTCAACATCGGGCATCATCTCATCGTTCGGTTCTTCTTGAATTCCAGGCCTTGCTTCATGATCTTCCTCAGATCTCGGAAGATTGATTACTTTCCTCAGGGAAGCATCTTCGTCAAAGGTAACATCGTGGCATATCTCCACTTCCCTTTGACCAAGCACATAGACTCTATAGGCCTTTGAAGTTTTGTTGTAGCCCACAAACATTCCTTTCTTCCCAGAAGCATCCATCGTGCTCCTCTTCTCCTTCAGTACATGAAAATAAACAAGACATCCAAAAACTCTAAAATGTGAGACGTCAGGTTTCTTACCAAAGAAAACCTCTTCGGGAGTTTTGGAATCCAGAGCGAAATGCAGGCATCGGTTTTGTATGTACACAGCAGTGTTCGCAGCTTCTCCCCACAGAAACTTCGGAAGACCTTGGTCACATAGCATGGCACAAGCAGCTTCCACAATGGTCCTGTTCTTTCTTTCAGCAACGCCATTCTGCTCAAGAGTATAAACAGTTGTGGTCTCCCTCTTGATGCCAGCTTCTCTGCAAAAGTTCTTGAACTCGTTCGTCTCATATTCAGTGCCATTATCGGTCCTCAATATTTTGATCTTTTTCCCTGTTAGATTTTCCACCAAGGCTTTGAAGGTACGGAACCACATGAAAGCCTCATCCTTCTTTTTCAAGAAGTATATCCAGGTTTTGCGAGAGAATTCATCTATGAACGTCATATAATAAGAACATCCTCCCAAGGATGTCACGGACAGCATACCAGACAGATCAGAATGTACTAATTGCAAGACATCAGATGTCTTTGTGACGCTTGAGGGGAAAGGTCCCCTTGTATGCTTTCCTTCGACACAACCCTGACATACACCTTCATGATTATTTGTGAACACGAGCATTCCCGTCACCACCTTCCTTGCTTCGGGAAGGGCTTTGTAGTGAAGGTGTCCAAACCTCCGGTGCCATAGTTCATTTTGTCGGATAGTATCACATGTCATCGCTTTCAGTGGACATCCTCCAACTTGGTAGAGTGTATCAACTCTAAACCCAATCGTGATAGTTTCCTTGAAACTCTTCTTCCAGATACGCACCTTCCCATCAATGAGTGCCACATTGAAACCTTTGTCTTCCATGGCCGAAATAGACACAAGGTTCTTCTTCAAATTAGGTACATATAATAAATCTTGCAGGCGAAGGACTTGACCTTGAGACAAGTGGAGGGTCACAATCCCTGTCCCTTTCACGGGATATGTGGCATTATCTCCAAGGATAATTTTCAGATTAACATCCTTCTCAATCATGTCAGAAAGTGCTTCTTTGAACCCAGTGATGTGCCTTGAGGCACCACTATCTATCAACCAGACATCCATAGTGTCGGGTGGAGATGCAGTAGAGAGGGCAGATACAAGAATGAATTCATTTCTTTTATCATCAACAACATTTGATTCCTCATACCTGGAATTTCTCGACCTTTTGTAAGGTTGCCCATTTCCATCAGAGGGAGCCTTCCTCTTTTCTTTGAACCTGTTGTTCCTTTGATTGCCATTCCTCCAGTTGTTGTTGTTGTCATCATCATCAGGAGAATCCTTCTTGAAAGGGCATTCTCTAGCATAGTGGCTAGTCTTGTGACATGTGTAACATTTACCTTTCTTCCCTTGGGCCCCTGCTCTTCCTTTGTTCCTTGGACCACCAAAGTTCTTCTTCTTAGCACGAGCAGTGAAGGAAACATTTTCTTCATTTTCATATTCCTTCATCATTGTCTCTTCTTGTACACATCTCGATAGTACTTCGTCAAAATCAGGTATCACATTGTTATTGAGAATGGTAGTGTTGAATACATGCCATTCGGATGAGAGACCTCCAAGTGCGGTGAGAACCATCTCTCGATCAGCTATTGTCTCCCCAATATCCAAAAGATTATTCCCGATTTCGGTCAGCTTCAGAAAATATGATTGAACGGATTCATCCCTGCCTTTCTTCAGATTCTTCAGTTGGTTCTTAAAGAATGGGACTTGATTTGCATTGTTGGCCTTGAACATGTTGACCAGCTTGTCATACATCTCCTTGAATGTGTCCAACTCAGAGATGTAGGCAACCAGACTCTTATGAATTGAGTCCCTAATCATCAGCTTTGCTTTGATTTCCCCCTTCTTATACTTTGACTTGGTGGCAGCAGGTGCAGTGGATGGAGGCTTTTGGATTTTACCCTGCACATAGTCCATGACATCTTGGTCTTCCAACATAAAATCCAATGCCATCTTCCAGGCATGGAAGCCTTCCTTCCCAGACAATTTGTCATCAGCTTTAAAGCCATTGTAGTTTGAGGTACCCATGCTCTTCTTCGGTGATTGCTACAAACTTGGGCTTTGTCTTCACCTCAGCTCTGATACCATGTAATTTTTTGTAGATGTTCTATGCTTGATGCAACTTTACTTTTTATCCCCAATATCAAACAACAATCACATAAACAAGAAAGTAAAATGCTCAAAGAACATACCAGTAGATCGACAGAACACAAGCCAAAAATATATATGTGTGTTGGTGTGTTACGACGGTCAACAGGATGCTTCAACCAGCAAAGTCTCAATACGATCAGCCAACCAGAAGTGTCACACAACCCGTCTAAGACAACAATATCAGTCAACCCAAAGTCAATGAAAGTCAACATTGTCACAGTCAATGGTCAACGCAAAACAATAGCAGCAAAAGTCAATGCAACCCAATCAAAGTCAATGGTCAACCTCGATTTCTGTGCCAAAAAATGCAGACTACGGAAATCAGAATTTTGACCATGCATTGACCAAAGTCAACGTTGGTCAACTCTGCGCTGAAACCCTAGGTCAAAAACAGAAAATCTTCTTGTTGCGTTTTCCCACGTGTGAGAATAAGAGACTCTAATAGATGATCGAGCCAATCAGATGAGGAGAGAGAATGTGATGTGATGGATGAGTGAAAATGACCTCCAACGTTGACCTATTTATATCCATCAATGAGGGTGTGACGCAACTGCTAGGGCTTCAAGCCTACATTTCATTTCAGGCCGACTTGCACGTATTTTGAATAAATTCAAAATAAATATTCTGCTCATCGGATCAAGATGATCTTTAGATCGATCTTGCACCTCTCTGAAAGAGGAATCCAATAAAAATATTGGCATCTTCATCTGAGCATCACAACATGGAGTTTGGACCTAGTTGTCCAAAATTAACAACTTTCCTCGCTAAGAGGGAGTGTTGATTTTTGTAGCATCATAAAGTGTTCCAAGTCTCAAATTTTGCAAGGAGGCTTGGTCATCAGTATTCCAAAGGACCCAGAAACCGTTTTTGGAAATTCCACTCGGTTCGTGTTTTATTAAAATAATTAATTATTTTAATGGAGACCCTAAGTCTAAACTTAGGGAAATAAAATAATTAATGGGTATTAATAAAACAGAGTGTGATTATTCTAGAGAACGAAGATCAAGTCAAGTTTTAATCTTGGCCATTGATTAGACTTCTAATCTGGGTCGTTGATTCGTCAATGAAAAGATTATAAAATAAGACTTGAGGGTCATTTGGAAAGCAAGTCGGGCATACACTCAGTAACCCGAAGAAAGTCGATTTTGAAAGAATAGAATTTGATCTCAGAGGGAGAGTTGCAGGGCAGAGTTGCGAAGACAAGAAGGAGAGGGAGTTAGCGGTGACATAGAAGGAAGAGAGACGGACGCAAAGGGCCACAAAAGGTAGCGCAGTGTGCCCACGCAGTTCCCATGCAGAGTGACGCAGGGACTACGCAGGGAAGCACGCAAAGTGACACGGAGGGAGATAGTGGGTCTTTCGAGTGTCAGGAATCTCCAGAAGGAACAAGAGAATCTATCCCAGGTGTTTCCTAAATAAATCTGCCAATCTATTTCTTGTAAAGAATTCATTGCTGAAAAATAATAATATAAACACTCATCTACTGCACCGGTTTTCCCGCATTGTGTTTTTCCGAGGACAATTGTCCAAAAATAAGTGTGTACATGTGATTGTTTCTTATGCTTATATTTCTTACTGTTCGTTTCTCTGCCTATACATAATTGAATGATGCAATAGTATTTATTTCGACATTTACTGGAAGAATTTTGTAAATAACTTATTGAAATAATAAGTAGGAGAAATAAATCTATCACTGCAGAAAGTTTTTCAGGACTGAAATTTTCACATTGTTCACTCTCATTTATGGTGTTTTTTCTATTATTGCTATTTGATCTGTATTGCTGGAAAAAGTAGTGCCTACCAAATTTTAACATAAATTTGAAAAATAAACATTGATTAAGTAATTAACAATTGTTGGCAGCAAGGGATTGGGACCTTAATCACTAAGCTTCAATCGTTCCTAGGGAGATTAGTGAAAAATGTGTCAAGTAATTTGGTGAAGGTCTTGGACAATTGACAAGCACGGTAGGCTTATTTAGATAACCAATTTCATCATTCGTACCAATGTCAGTTGGGTATGTATTGATGAATTTGAATCAAATTTTGGCAGAAATTGTTGTTTAGCCAGGCCTAGAAAATTGGGCTTTTGCTTGGCAATAGATGCTGTTTTTTTTTGTAAAGTTCCTTCCAGATTATATTATGAGGGCATATTTAATAGTGTTGCCATGTCCGACCTTTCTAAACTATGTAAAACTACAAAATCTTCTAAAGCCCACTTGATACTCTTTTCTGCTCTCCTTATTTCTGAGAAAAGAAGAGTTTTCATCTTTTGGAGCGACTAACATTTGCTTCACATCATACTACTACTCAATATGTCTTGTCCACTATTTTTTTCTCTATATTGCCTTGCTCTTCCTAAAAGTTAACTGTCCCGTTCTTTTGCAGGTGGTCCATGCCAGTCAATGTTTTTCTTACATATCTCTTCGGAGCTATCCTTGGATGGACTGTTGTGAAAATAACCAAGCCTCCAGAATATTTGAAGGGCATAATTGTTGCAAACTGTTCTGCAGGTAGGTGTACAGTACTTAATTCTATCCTGTTGTACAGTTGTGGGAATATTTCTAGAATAGTTGATTTTAGATGTAAACTTGGGGAAGACAGTGGAGCAACATAATGGTTATTCTGTTGATATACTAGTAGGTTAAAGCCAGGTTGATCTTTGGTCTGCTGATTTATAATCATCTTTGCATTTCAAAAATAGCTTCCAGTGATCTATATATTCACAGATATATTCATCTGGGAATAGCTGATAGCATGATTCTTAACCCATTCTAAATTGTCTCAATTAACCATTTTTCATAGAAAATTTAGTTCAAGGATGGAAACAGAGTACATTTTCAAAATTCACAATGCTGAATGTTTAAACATTGTCAAATTCTAATCATATACAGGAAACATGGGAAATCTTCCCGTCATTAATGCAAACAGCGCAGTGCTATTAATGCAGGCGGATGATATTAATGCAGGCAATGTAAAAATTAATGCAAACAGCATTATTTTAGATGAAAGATCCACTGCCAACTTCAAATGATCATGTTTCCAAGGAGATAGGAAAAAGTCTCATAAGTTGAAAAGGAAGTTGCTCAATCCCGGGGCTTTCCGATATAATGAAACAGATCCTAATCCATGGGTTTCTTCTTGTTGCTTTCTAGAGATGAATCTTAACCCAATCAAGAAGAGGATAAGAAGCCTTGGAGGAACAGACAGAAATGTCCATCTTGATATCTTCTGGCACTCAGAGGAGTAACATAGTATGTCATAGATTTTTTTGGACTTGAGAAGGTCATTGTTATGAATATAATTTATACAATAATAAATTAAATACTTAAAAAGCAGGTTACATAGAAATTTTGTTCAGATGAATAGTGAAAAGAAAAAAACTTTAAATTTACCCAGATAAATTTACAACAACTTACAAGCAAGACTGGATTGGTGGCTTCATTGCAGGATACAGGTGCCTACATGACACACCCTGCAATTTATTGTCTCCATTTTGAGCTTATATCTTGATTTGAGGAGGATTCTAAACATTGAAATGCTTGAATTGCAATATGTGATTGTTTTGTTGGTCTCTTATGCTAGAAAAACTCTTTTTCTGGAATTGGAATTTGAAAGTTAATATTTATTTGGACAGTTGTTTTGGTCTGCCTCCCAAACTTTTTGAAGCTGACAATCTAACAGTACATGGGTTTAAAAATGAAGAGAAAACATTGCAATTTTTTTATCACAGCACCTAACAAAGATAAGAATGGATCACGGATTCCAAAATATCTACATCCATAACCAAATTTGTTTGCACTCACTAACTGGTGATTTTTTGTCATATTCGGAATCCTTGCTCCCACAACTTGCATATTCTTTGCATCAGCCATTCTCGTGATATCATTTGGAAAACAACTGCACAGGAGCACAGGTAGGAATTGCAGCGATCTTGAGATTGTTGTCCCTTCACATAATTACAAACCTTTCAGGATAATTTTGTTTAAGTGTTTGGACCAGTTTGATAAATTAAGTGCGAGACTAAATCAAATTCAGCAACCTGAAATTTAATATCTCAATTTGGTTCTTGCAGGTGGCATCCTGACTGGAGCTCAGACCTTGGCATCCACTGCCATCTGTGGAATCATACATTCAATTTTTGGAGGTACGTTGCTAATTCTTGGAGTGGCTGAGCCAACTGTAATAATGTATACATTCATGTATAATTTTGCCGAAGGCAGAGCAGATTTGGGCCCAAAATTGTTTTTGACTTCGGAAGCATGGTATAGATCTCACTATAGACATTTTTTATGTCAAACAAGATGATGAATCTTCGAAAATTTCTTAATCTAAGATACCCTACTGCTAATTATTGATTTACTTCTCCTACTTGATTATGTATACAAGTTATTAACCTGAATATTCAAAAAAACAGCGAAGTAAACACAAATAGCAGCCTACACATACAGATCATTTATTGAATATAACGCACATATGACAAAGTGACACACACACTTTTCAGACAAATGTCCCCGGAAAAACCCAATGCGGGAAAACTAGTGCAGCTAGCTCTGGAGGGTTTTATTATTATGCAGAATCTGAATACAACAATTTTTGGGCACCAAACATGGTTGGCCCTACGGAGAAAATCAAGGCAGTAATACCTCTTTCACTCGGAGACAGAAAATATGGGTGATTCACACCCTCAAACGAGATTTACAGAACTCGAACCCTTTCTGGCCCACCGGAAACCCCAGCGCTGCTCCTCATCCCTTTGCGTCAGCCTTTGCGCTGCCCTGGAATGGCCTACGTGACCCTTTCTGGGCTTGCGCTGCCCCTGCGCTACCCTGACTGGGTCTGCGTCAGCCCTAAAGAGCTCCAGTTGCCTCTGCACTGCTGGATATGTTGCCTCTCTGTCGCTGTTGTATTCTTGGCCTTGGATTAGAATCCCTCGACAATACTGCCCCTCGCTTCTCTACAAACTCACTCTGAAATTCTTAGCAAACCACGCCCTAGAATTTCAGATTAGCTTCAGTACTTTGCCAATGTGTATTTCCTCCAACTAACCCCAAGCCCTTCTCTTATACTTTTTCTCGTTGGAAAACCAACAGTCGTGATCTAATCTCTAATCAACAGCTAAGATTAGAAGTTGTTTGATCCGCGTGACTTAGAACATTCTCATCACATGTTTAATTTAATTCACTTTAATCTTTAAATTTTCCTAAGTTAGACTTAGGGTCCGTAATTAAGAAGATTAATTATTTGAAAAACTCTTAAACCTGATGGAATTTCCCCAAATGCTTTCTGGGTCTTGGAGATCTCATGTACTCCAGCTCCCCCACAAAATTTCGGAGCTAGAGCACATCCGATGCTAACCCAAAATCTCAACACTCCCTCTTAGCGAGGAGTGTGCTCTAGCAATACTTCCACACCAAAGTACTGCCCTGATCTCTGGCATCAATCTCCGTGCTGATGCTTGGCCTGCTGCCCTCCATCACTGCGATGTTGCTACTCTCTG
The DNA here is from genome assembly GCA_034641835.2 of Pinus albicaulis. Lineage (NCBI taxonomy): Eukaryota > Viridiplantae > Streptophyta > Pinopsida > Pinales > Pinaceae > Pinus > Pinus albicaulis. The sequence continues at coordinate 420,579,945 of CM076582.1, read as the reverse complement.
TACTGTTGCCCATGACTCTGCCACATCCGTACTGCAGCTTCCTCTCAAATTGTTGCATTGTGTTACCAACTGCTGCACTGCAACTCAGTTGCTGAGAAGTAAGCAACTGAAGGACCCCTGCCCAAACACTAAGAGACAAGTCATTCGAGCTGCATCTCATCACTTAAGCTCCCTTGGCTGCTGCTCTGCATTGTCCTCCTGAAGCCACTGCACTGCTACAACACTGCACTGCGTAAGCACTGCCTCCTCTGCACTGTTAAAGTTGAAGTGAACAAAGTTCGTACTTCTCGTTAAATACTCCAAAAGACTTGGAATATGAAAATATCCATTGAGGATACAAATATTATATTAAAATGTATGATGAATGAATTGATTGATTGTTACAAATGAGGCCTGCTTATATACCTAGACAGGTGCCTCTTCACTAAAGGTCATGTCTTATCAGACATGCCCTTTTGGCTAATTACTAATTAACTAATTAATCATTATTTATATTATTTTATTCATTACATTGCCTTCCTCCTCAAAAAGCTTTGTCCACAAAGCTTGTTTGATGAAAGGCCTTGATTTCTTTTCCTGCTACGAATGTCTTCTCGTCTCAAGTCAGTCATCCTTGTTGATACAAGTTGATATGATCCTCTAAGTGACAAACAAAATTGTCACACCGAGAAGGGATCAAACCATCCTAAACCAATCTTCTGTGGAATCTTACGGCGACTTGAAACTTGTGATAAATTATCACTTGATCGGATTGCATTGACATTAGTATTCTTCAAAACATCAGCTTGTTGTTTCGGTTCTGAATACATAGCTTGGTCGAGTTGTCTGCTCTCGTGATTTGGATGTCGATAGGGAATTTTTTTGGTTTGACTTCTTTGATTTTCTTCTGGCGAGGATGTTATTGAGTTGGTTACAGAATCTTCACTTAGAATGTTCCTCGTCTGAACTGCAACATCTAAGTTTCCATCTTCTGCAACTTTCAATGTTTGTTTCTTCTTCAACTTGAATTTCTACACTTGAAGGTTTCGACGATTCACTTTCGACAAGTTATTGCGCTTTGTTTTCTAATGACTTCTTGTCCTTCTTCAATTTCTTAATTTGCATTAGTAATTTTTCGTAGTGGTCCTTGAGGCGAACAACTTCTTCATTCTTGTGAATGGTGATTTTGTCAATTTCCTTTTGCATATTTTGGATCACCTTTTTACTTTCTTGGAAATTTATTTTTGAAATTTCTTGTATGTCTTCGGGCGTCACTGAATTTGCTTCAAGTTAACGTCCTGTAGCGTTATTTCTTCTTTTTGTAGGAGAATGTTAAAAACTTTTTTTTCATATTTAGGATAAGTGAACCTAGGGTTTCCATCCACGGTGAACCTAACACAATGTCACTATTATCAAAAAGTAAGGCTTTCACGGTAAATTGAGAGATAAAAGTATAATCCCCAATATTTAATTGTAGACCTTTTATGTCGTATTTTTTTTTGTCAAAAGTCTAACTTTTTCGATTATATTTGACTCAGGAATCACTAATTGGTTTGCGATTTTAGGTACTATATAATTTGTACCTTCAGCGGGAGAGATAGAAATAGTAATATCTTTTCCTGCGAGAATTCCTTTAAACTTAAATAGCACTTTAGCATTGGTGGGGAAGGTTTCTAAAAATCTCCCTTTCTTCAATTATGATTTAGACTCCATTTTGTTTCTTAAATATTAAATACTTTTGGGATGAACTTAGGGTTTTTAAAAGTAGATAATTCTAATCTTTATAATAAAATATTACTCCCTTTTTTTTTCTTTAGTAAACCTCCAAAAGTTTATTATTCCTAAATATATATATTTTTTAAATGTTTTTTATTTTTTATTTTTTTCCAAATAACCTTAATTCCACTAACTTCCTCTTAAAATTTGTCTCCCTAATGACTTTACTTTTATAAAGTAAAGGTCATGCTTTTTTTTCTTCTTCTTTTTTAATTCACCTTCCAGGAGCACAATGAAATGTCCCTTTTTTTTATTATGGAACTTCTTTTTTTCCTATATATATGTTAATTCTTTTTTTCCCTTTTATAATATATATGTATGCAAAAATCTCCTAAATAATTAAATATTATCTGTTGACTTTTTTCAAAAAATGTGTTAAACTTCTCTTAAATTACCCTTGTTAACAAAGAGGAATTTGTGATGAGACGTGACTGTATGGTCAGTCACGTGGAAAGCAAGTTAATGTGTTGTAAACAACACGATTTATTCACAATTTCCACGTTTTATATGTCCAATTTACTGTGTTGTCAATAGGGCAGATGACAGCGTGGAAGACATACCAAACAGTGAACACAAGGTAAACAAAACTACAGTTGGCACAGTTGACGAGCCGCACGATGAGGAAGGCAATGGCTGAAGGCAGTTGCGGCTAGCTGCATGGGGCAACGGTTGATGCTTCGGTGGGAGTTGTGCGGACTGTTGGAGGAGGAGCAGTAGTCGAGAGAGCAACAACGACTATTGTTGGGCGTTGACGGAGAGCGGAATGGTGGGCAGCATACTGTGGTTGCAGTGGAGACTATGTCGCTCGACTGAGTATGGGGGCAAGGTAGTGATAGGGGTTGCTTCCATTCAACCCACAACGCAACGGATGGGGACAGAGCAGCAGCGAGGGCACGGTGTCTGGTGTCGTTGGTCGTGGAACAAGTTGGAGGCTACAATGGCTACGTGTTGTTTGCAACGAAGGCTGCAGACGGGATCAGTGGTGCTAGCGGTGGTACCTGTAGTCGATGGTGGATATGCTGCTATCTGTCGGCGGCTTTGGCACCTGTTGCTTGCTCGACCCAGGTAATGTGTTTTTTTTATATATATTCTATTTTTCACTATCCTTCACTTTATTTCTTTCTATATATATATATATATATATATATATATATATATATATTTACAAGGGGTGTGTGCAGGAAATGTTATGGCCGTGGTTGTCTCGCCTGCTCCAGAAACTATTGGTTGCCGCAGCTACGATAACAATAGGTAAGTGTGTATCTTCTTCTTATTTCTTTTTTTCCTATTTTTAATGTTAATCTTTTTTCCTTTTTAACACTTTCTCCTCTTTTCTTTAACCTTTTTTTTCTATCTATTTGTTTAATTTCTTTGTTTTTTCCAAAAAAATTTAACTATATTTTTTTCCTGTAATTTTTTTTTTTAATGTCCAATGGCCTAAATGGCAAGCTGGAGAAACACCCATACTGATAGTGAAACGCTTCGACGGCAACAACATTGGCGAATTTGACGGTTAAGCACCCAAATCAGAGAGTGTGGCTCTGAGCAACAGTTAAGTGGCTAAAGGCTCGAACTGCTCCCATTAGCCCATCTACGTTGCTGCTTTTACGTTGTTGATGCCTCTGCACTGCATTGCTCCCTCTACAGCGTCTAGCTTTGCCCTTTGCTTCACTATGATCTTCTACCCCCACTGCTCTAGTCATCCCCACTACTGTCTTAAGGTTCCCATAGCACATATGTGATCCAAGAGTTGGGCTACTCAAGGATCCTGCCACCCATCTGTAGCTGCTCTACAGATCAATGTCGCCCCACCTCTTCTCTCATAGTACATGAGCGCTCATGGCCACATCATCATCGGAGCCATCGTCTTCTTTCGCTGTCACAGCCTTGGATTCAGCTTCCTTGTCCTTTCTTAGAGGACAAGTGGTGGCGAAGTGTCCAAGTTCACCACACCTGAAGCATCGGATCTTTGATAGATCCTTCTTCTTTTTCCCTTGCTGCTTCTTGAATGCAAGGGTTGCATCTTCCTCTTCCTTCTTCTTCACTTTGCTTGATCCGGTGTTGGCTTGTCTCTTGGTCATCCGACGGATTTCCTCTTGTCGAAGGATAGCCACACGTCGTCCCAGCTTGGGAGGTCCTGTCTACCCAAGATGCTTTGGACAAATGTTTCCCACTCATCTGTGACTTGCATTTAGAGCAGTCCTCACCATGACATCATCCTCCACCTTGACCCCCATGGCAATCAGCTGATCCTGAATCGACTGCAACCTGAAGAGGAACGAATCGATTTCCTCTCCATTATTCATCACAAATAACCTCATCTGGTTCTCCAGAAGCATCTTCTTCTGGACGGATTTCCCTTGATACATAGTGGTTAACGTTGTCCACATAGCATTAGTCGTATTCTTCTCGGCTATTTGTGGGACCACATAATCCTTGACCCCGTCCATGATGAAGTGCTTAGCATACGTCTCTGCTTCATTATGCTTCGCGAGAAGAGCAACATCGGTTGGTGTAGCCAAGACGCTCTCTGCATGCTCCTGTAATGCGTATGCCTCCAGGACCGTCAGGATTCTGGTCTTCCAGATAGCAAAGTTGGACAAGTTGTCCAACCTATCCTGATCACGCAATCCATATGGTGCCATCTAGCTCAGAAATAATCTGTCAAAACAGATACTCCTCTCCCTGTTGTTGTTGCTACCCTCAACAGTAGTCTAGATTTAGGGTCCTTGGCAAAAAGTCACCCTCTATAGTAACTGCTCCCTCTGACAACTGATTTCCCTCCCTGGAAATCTGCCAAATCTTCTGAATCAGCCCTCTTCGATCACCCTCCTGATTGATCCTCAGATTTCTTTGGCAAAAATCTGCTGAGTGGTTGTTCTCCTCCCGCTCTTTGTCAACTTATCTAGGCACGATTCTACACCGACAGAACTTAGTAAACACAAATAGCAGCCTACATATACAGATCATTTACTGAATATAACACACATGACAAAGTGACACAGATTTTTTCGGACAAATGTCCCCGGAAAATCCCAATCCGGGAAAACCGGTGCAGCTAGCTCTGGAGGGTTTTATTATTATGCAGAATCTGAGTACAACAATTTCTGGGCACCAAACATGGTTGGCCCTATAGAGAAAATCATGGCAGTAATACCTCTTTCACTCAAAGATAGAAAATATGGCCGATTCCCTCAAACGGGATTTATCGAACTTGAGCCCCTTTCTAGCCCACTAGAAACCCCAACGTTGCTCCTCAACCCTATGCGCCAGCCTTTCTGGCCTGCGTCAGCCTTTGCGCTGCTCTGGAAGGGCCTGCGTCACCCTTTCTGAGCTTACACTGCCCTGACTGGGTCTACATCAGCCCTGAAGGGCTCCTGCTGCCTCTGCACTGCCCCTGACTGAGCTCTGGCTGCCCTCTGCACTGCTGGATATGCTGCCTCACTGTCGTTGTTGTGTTCTTGGCCTTGGATCAGAATCTCTCGCCAATACTGCCCCTTGCTGCACTGCAAACTCACTCTGAAATTCTTAGCAAACCACGCCCTAGAATTTTAGCTTAGCTTCAGTGCTCTGCCAATGTGTATTTCCTCCAAATGCCCCCAAGCCCTTCTCTTATACTTTTCTCGTTGGAAAACCAACGGCCATGATCTAATCTCTAATCAACAGCTAAAATTAGAAGTTGCTTGATCCGCGTGACTTAAAACATTCTCATCACATGTTTAATTTAATTCACTTTAATCTTTTAATTTTCCTAAGTTAGACTTAGGGTCCTTAAACCTGATGGAATTTCCCCAAACGCTTTCTGGGTCTTGGAGATCTCATGCACTCCAGCTCCTCCACAAAATTTCGAAGCTAGAGCACATCTGATGCTAGCCCAAAATCTCAACAGAATCAAGTTTGACAGCTACAAGTTTGTCTTGCCAAGATTTTCAGGGGTCAACTGTCAGTTCCTGTGTATTATAAATTATAATATCCTTCTTTACAAACTATTTTATCTTAAACTATCATGTATAATAATGGTAACACCTGACTAAGGAGACAATCTATATGAATATAAATACTGATTATTTGAATGGCAATGACCAACACATCAAATCCATTGGACCATTGCAATTGGTGGATATAGTTTACATTCTTCTTTGCATCACTTTGCTCGGCTACTTTCAAATTTAAATTCATATCGTTTCAGTGGGATCCTGGCCTTGTATGACAACCCACCCCAAATTTCAGGGAACCAAGTACTAGCATTCGGCAGTAATGAGTTACTGCAGTTTTCTGGGACCTTCTCAGTTGGTAGATAACATGTCATTTTCATCGGATCTGGGCCTTGTACAATTTACACAACATAATGTTTGGGAAATGAGCGCCATCATTGGACAGTAATGAGTTATCACAGCCTTTTGTAAATTCTGGCCAAATCTTCTCCCCAGACAAACATTTACAACCATTTTAAACATCGTATTCATTTAAAGATCTTTACAGTGAAAGACACATAAAATAGGTAGTGTTTTATGTTAGTCGACTCAACAAAAATCTTGAATAAGAAATGTGCAGGTATTCCACATATATTGAACATTACACATGTCATTGCAGTGTCATACAAAGGGTCTCAATATGAATGTAAAACGCCTCAAGTTCACAGTTCAGGAAAGGAAAACACCTGATACAATGCAGGTGGAATCAACTGAAGGCCTTAACAAAGAACATGGGCTTGCTTCAATACAGAAATATGAGGGGAGCCTCAGGCACTATACAAGGATTTTTTGCTTCAAGAAAGAGAAAAAAAGTGAATAAAGGAAACAAGAAGCAACGCGAAGAAGAGAAGATCGTGAAGTGTTCTTTGTTTAAGTCAATTCTAAGAAAATTAACACTCAGCAGAGAATCTCTGCAAAACATCCATACTGGTGTTCAGAGTGTTTATCCAAGGCAGCGAGGAAACTCAATCATGGGAAAAATAAGGCTGATCACTGTAATGATGATCATGATCAACTTCATGTAAGTGCCACTGCCAATTGGGATTCATTTGGAGAAGTGGCACCTGGTAAAATTGTCAAAGTGACCATCGCAGAGCAAGGGATCAGTGCCAAGCTCTCTGGATTTGGATCAGCCAGGCCTGCAGATTTCACAAAGCCAGATTCTCGGTTGAATGGCAGGCTGCAGCAACAATTGGGTGAAGAGGACAGGGCAAGAGGATGAGGAAGCCGCAAATGTGTATAGTTTTGGAATTTTCCACAGTTATGCATATTGTTTTAAATTTACTTTCAATTCAAATGAAAGTGTGAAGCTTGAACCCACAATGGTATGCAACTATTTAACATTCATTGACAATTTGACATAATATGAAAACATACCAGGAAATTGGGAATCCGCAAATTGAATGTGCTCCTCTCCAACCTTAAATCGTCCATCCTTAAACCTTGCTTTACCCACGGCTGCTGAATGATGAATCTATGCTCCTCTCAGCTTAAATCGTCATCTAACCTTGCTTTACAGGGAGTCACAACCGCAACCTTGCATGCACAGCTAGAAAACGCAACTTGAAAAGAGGAAACTGTTGTTTTTGAAATGGGAGTTAACAACAGTTGAGAAAGGAAATGGAGAAAAGGAGGAAAAACAGAGGCGGAATGAAAACGTTCCAGGGAAAACGGATAGACGTTTTTGCATAATACGCTATGGGAAACGATCCATTTTGCTAGAAACTAGTTTCTAGTCAATAAAAACGAGAACGCCTGTATAAAACGTGGTTTCCCATCTTGTCTGGTTTCTGGAGTGGTTTTTCCCAAGAACATTGACCAACGTTCCATTTCTGGTAACACACGCGACAACACAGAGACTAGCAACAGTCAGGACTCGGGTGACAGATGCATCAGGCTGAACAGAGTTGGTTCAGTATGACGGACATCTCTCAGTTGCAGCAGCATCAGATGAGACATAGTTGCAGATGTTGCAGTGCAGATGCAGTAGTTGGCCGCAGTTCAATAGGGTCAGCAGCAGAACAGATGCAGAGTATATCAAAGTTGTGCAGTTGTTGGTGGGGAGCATAACCAGACATCAGCAGCGCAGTAGGAGATGGTGCAGAAGCAGTGTATTGCAATTGCAGTACTATAACACTTTCCTCGCTAAGAGGGAGTGTTAGTTTTTGGTAGCATCAGATGTCTACTAGCCTCGAGATTTTACAGAGAGGATAGAATATATGAGTACTCCAATACCCAGAAATCATTTCTAGAAATTCCATCTAGAGATGGCTTAATTAAAATAATTAATCATTTTTTAATATTTCCTAAGTTTAAACTTGGGAAATATGAATAATTAAAAGATATTAATTAAGTCAGATGTGAATCTTCTAGAAAAAGGCATGGATCGAGTCCTAGTTAATCTTAGCCATCGATTAAGTTTTAATTGTGGTTGTTAATGTCTCAACGAGAGATTATAGGAAGGCACTTGATGGGATTTTGAGGAAACACTTGCAGAGATCGAATTCACTGGCAAATCGATTACCTGAGTAGCAACGCTAAGTTGTCGAGGAGAAGGCTGGTGAGCTCGAAGCAGTGAGAGAGGGGCAGGGATAGTAAGGTTGGAAGAAGCCTTTCCAGATCCGGTGAGTGCAAAGCAAAGAGGCAGCAAGTGCCACAGAGAGGCAACGCAAAGGCAGCGTAGAGCTTCAGGAGGAGATTTCGTTTTTGCTGGGAGACAGAGTTGATTCAGTGCCAGACGCCGGAGAGAGATCTCGGAGGCAAGGAGGTTCAAGTTTCCATACAGCAACTGATTAGACAGCGAAGGTGACGCAATTTCGAGTTGTGGGACACAGTACTGCGTAGGCTGACACAGTGACTGCACGAGGCAGCGCAAAGAAGCTCATCCTGAGCCCAAATCAATGTCGGATCGCCAGTGGCACAGTGAGAATTTTCTCACTAACTTTTTGTCAGATTTTTCTTTGTATGGTTTGCTATATTTGAGCAACCATAGACTTGTACTCAGATTTACTACAACATAATATACAAACCCTCAATTGCTGCAACGGTTTTCCCGAGTTGGGTTTTTCCAGGGACATTGGTCCAAAAACAATGATGTAATTTTGTGTGTGTGCATATATTTTCTTCCAGCACTATTTCTTCCGCAGTTTCTTTGTGAAGGTTGCAGTGTATTTAATTCGATATTTGTCATAGGAAACAACAGATAAATTGTTCAGTAAATTAACAATTATAAGAATTAAAATCAATTACTGCAATAGGATTCGGGTCACTGAATTTTCACACTCATGACCTCCCGTTCGAGTAGCTTTGCGCACCTTTCCGAGAGCTCATGTCCCAGTTGGAACCAGATGTTACCCACCACATGTGGGTAGTATGCATAGGAGAAAATTTTTCTCCTAGATGGTCCTCAGCAGGCAGCCAGCAGCCCCTTGCAGCCATTAGATAGCTTGATTTTCCATTATCTCTGCCACCTGAGCCAACCATGTGGTCCCTCACCCGTCTACTATGATCGTATGTGTTGATCATGTCAGCATTCTGTTAAATTCCGTTAAATTCTGACAAACAATCCCCTTTAAACCCCCTCTGTTTGGCCTAAAAAAAAAAATCGTTTTTCTGCCTATCGTTCCCCTTTTCTAAACTCAAAATGGCATTAAAAAGGGCAAAAACCCACACTTGAAAATATATATGGTCTGGCACCTTTCGACTATTTGCGGGTCTTTCTCCCGTAACGCGGTGTTGAACTTAAGCACGGCCGGCGCATCAAGCGGGTATCGGGCGCGTTCATAACCGTCGATCTATACTAATCGGACGGCGTTCGTTCAGCCCTGCCGCGCTCGTAGCCTACCTGCCTACCGTCTGATCAAACCGTAAAATCAACGGCCCGGAGTCTATCTGTCTCGGTGGTCCCCGCCCTGCGTCCACTGTTCAAAACTGCCCGGTATCTATCGCACCGCCTTTCGTAGGCGGGTGGTATTTCTCAATTCGGAGCGATTCCATACATCGCACGACACGTGGCTCCGTCACTATTCCAAAACCGCTACCTCATCACGCGTTATCGTTCAACTAAGGATACGGAGCAATATGCATTATAGCCGTCCGATCTGGGGGTCTCCATCCAACGGTCATCGCACTACGGAGATGCACGGGTGTTAATCCAAGTGTACAGTGCCCCTGGCCCACTGTCCATCGCCTCCGATGCATTCACAGCCGTCGATCTCCTCCTGAGATCGGACGGTCCAGATTTGATCGCCCCCGCCTTAACCCGGTCTTCCTCCACGTCACTGTCCCACGTGTTTATCGCATTTTTCCTCCGCCATTTATATATTCCATTCATATGTCATATTTTAATGTTTTACGTTATAACTTTGGCCAGTCCATCCACCATTGTTCCACTGCATTTTTCATCGCCACCCCGCATACTTCCGCCATTTCACCATGCCGCGTTGCTACACAGTCATCCCCACTGCATCGCCATCTCCATGCATTTGTTTTCCTAACGAGTTTGCGGGTTTTGCAAGGTTATAGCAGTAGAAAACGGCCATGATTTGCAGTCTTGATTGCAGTAGCAGAGCACATCAAAGGACTATTTTTCAGAGGCTGGAATTATGGAGAAAGGCCTGGGAAGGTAAATCGACAAGACTTCCATTAAAGAAGCAGGGTTAAAATCTGTCAAACCCTGCAGGGTCATTCAAAGCACAGATTGCGCAGATGGAGATATTAATGGAGCAGCAGAGAAATATCAATGGATGATCGAGGAATTCAACGCTCAGCATTGAAGACCTTAAACCATAATTCAGGGTTTAGAAGGCAGTGGGTACCATTTGCAAAAAAAATACCTTAAAGCTTTCTTTTCAACACCATTCTCTTTCAGGAAAGAACGGAATGTCTATGAGATTTTACTTCTTTGCCGTGTCCCTGAATAGATTTCTACCCAGTGCATTTATTTCAGTAAGCAGGCAGCAGAGTACACCCAGCATTACAAAGTAATCAAACAGTATGGGCGTGCACGTTTCAGCCATCCTGTTTTAATTAGGCAAATTAAATGATCATCACCTACTCCTTTTCGAGCTTTCTTGCTCTCCTATAAAGCTCCCGAAGAACAGATGATTTAGGGTTCCAAATTTTATCAGAAAATTATGCATTGAAAGGAGTTTTGTATACATTTTTGTTGAACTCTTGTATGAAGGTTCAGAGCCCATAAGGTCTCAGTGAGGAGGAGTTCCATCTGTTAAAGAGGATTCTAGTCTTTGGTATTTCACAGTGTGTAACTTTCTCTCTTATGTGTTATTTTAATGGATCATTTCATTTCATCCATCTTTCTTGTATCATGTTTTGGAATGCGAGTGGCTCACTGATTTTTGGTATCGATTTATCCTAGTTGATACCCATGCTCGGATTAGTCAAGCGCTTTAAATATGGCTCATGCATGATATTCTGTTCCACTATTCATCTAAACCGTATTTCTGCTATATTAGTTTCTTTGGGAGGGTGTTTTTAAAACGCTATTGTCATGTATGGATTCTTAGATTGGTAAGCCCATGCATGGTGATATTGTGTATCTGGATATCAACTCAATGACAACTAATATTCTCTCAATATTTCATTCACTACATACACCTTCTGATAACTTATTTCTGTGAGGTATTTCTGAATCGACCCTCTTTGCAGTAAGCTGTCTCTGAATTGTCTGTTACTTTTATATTGGACTTTTGCATGTTGCCTCTGTAGTATTCCTTTCTATGTGTCAGTTTCTGAAGGTCTTGGTCCCATTCAGATTAATATTCCTTGTTTTACAAGAGATAGCATGAGAGCTTTTTATTGATAACTTCATCTGTTATACCATATGCTCCTTGCTATATAAGATGTCCTAGGCACTAGTCTATCACAACTCTAGGCTGTCTCTAGGAGCGACAACATCTTTTTGGCGCCGTTGCCAGGGCTCGAAGTTGAGAAAATATAAATCCCTGGGCCTCGACAAAATCTAATTCACTCTTCAAGTAGGTGAGCATGAAGAGTTGAGAGTTGTAGATCCCTCACCTTGGCGACTCCACATTTGTTATTTGATAAATCTATTTGTAGTCCTGGCTCCTCGTAAGCCACACCTGAGGTCAAATACATCTCAGCCAAAGACACCTTCAGTGTCTGACCCTGAAAAGATCATACATAGAAGAAATTGGAGGGAAAGAAAATCAGTCCACTCTGAAATCCCTGAATTATCTATAGAAGACTTTCCATCCTCTTCTTCTCAAGAAGCTCAAGTGCCAGATCCCGACTCCACTGTGGGAGATACCGATTATTACTATTCAGATAGTCCACCCCAAGGAGGCGTTAGAAATAAAGATAATTTTCACCCTACTCCTAAGGTTGAAGAGGTCAAAGAAGTTACTGAAGTATCTGTTGTTAACAGACCATTATTCCCCTCAACACCTCAAGCTGTTGTTCATTATATTCCTATTGTTATCCATACTCCACTTCCACCTCCTCCTCCTCCTCTTACTCATCAAACTATTGCACTACCTCCACCCCCTCCAATGGCAAATGTTCCAGGCTTCTTGCTAAATAAATATGCCCCTCTGGCATTACCCCAAGTGTTGAATGATATGCCACAAGATTATTTGAAGATTTTACCCCGATTCAATAGGGAAAATGAGATTGATGCTCAAAAACATCTTGAGGTCTTCTGCGCTTTTGCAGAGAATTTTAATGTGGAACATTTAGATGTGGTCTTAAGGCTGTTTGTCCAGTCTCTTAATGGTGAAGCTCGAAAATGGTTTAAGACATTGGCAGGTCGTTCTATTACCACTTGGGAAATTATGGAAGACACTTTTCTCAGAAAATGGGGAGAGAAGAAAGACCATGGACATTGTCTGACTGAGTTTAATACACTCAAGAATAGACATAATGAAGGGGTGTCAGAATTTATCAAGAGATTTAATAAATTGTATTTGAGTCTTCTTGCTGATATGAAACCTCATCAAACTGCTGCTAGAGTTGTTTTTTAGTCTTCTTGCTGATTCAGAATTTGGTTTCTCTCAGAGAAAGAAAGCCTGCTACGCTGCATGATGCTCAGTCAGATGCACTAGAGTTGGAAGCAAACTTTGCCTCCACCGATAAATCAAAAGGAAGATCTGAACAAGATACTAGAAGAAGGGGCAAAGAGGAGGTATCTACCTCCTACCAAGACAGAGACTCGGCTAATGACAGAATGGAAGAAATGAGCAAATTGATTAAGAAAATGGTCAAGCTTGAATTGGAGGCCAAGAACTCAGCCTTCAAGAATTTCCACAATGCTCCAAACAGAGGTTACAATCCTCAGTATAGGAAACGACCCCTGCAAATATTGCCAAGGGAAGCAAAGGAGCAACAGGATCAGGTACCACACCCATTGTACCTGGAAGGTCCAGTAGATGATTCTACTGAAGACACTGCCTATGGACTGGAGGATGAAAATCTTGCCTTTTCAAATAGTGATGGAGAATAATGCCCTTTGCAAGGAAATGATGGAGCTGAGTGCTCATTGCAAGAAGAAGAAAAGACCAGAGACACAGAAGAAGCAGAAATTGATCATTATTGTAAACAATTTGCTGATTTCATGCAAGCACAGTTCAATAGAAGATATGATCTCAGATCTTCTAGGAAGAGGACTCGTACTCAAGATCAAGAAGAGGAGTTACCCCAGAAGGAAGCACCTGCTCAGGAGGAGTCTACAATGCAAAAATTCACAAACAAAGGTAAGGGCCCTCTAAACAAACCTTTGCAGTCTGATGATCAAATTCCTTCCTCTTCCAAAGTAGTCATTCCTCCTAATACCAAGTCTGTGTCAAAAGAAGTCAAGCCCTCTGCTGAAAATAAAGAGTCAAAAGAGGTTGTAATAGAAAAATTTTCTCTTGTTTTCAGTTTGCAAAAGGAACTTGAGAAAGTCAAAATCCCAGTTCCCTTGACTGAGCCATTGAAGCAACCTGCATATCAATCCCAAGTCACCTCTTTCATGCTCCCTCCAGAAGCTGCACTCACTCCAGATAGTCTCAACCTTCAAGAAGAAAGACCCATGGTGGTCTTTGGTCCACATGTTGAGGAATTAGATGCTTCTACTCCTCCCTTTTATGTGTCTCTAGTGATTCATGACCTGCTATTACATAACTTTATGTTAGATTCTGGAGCTTCTCATAATCTACTGCCTTTGTCAGTCATGGAACAACTAGGATTACAAATCACCCGTCCATACAAGGATCTCTATTCATTTGATTCCAAAAGAGTCAAATGTCTGGGGATGATCAAGGATTTGGTGGTCAATTTGGCCCAAATCCCAACAAAAAGTGTGGTAATGGACATCGTGGTCGCTGACATCCCAGCTCGCTTTGGCATGTTACTGTCAAGATCCTGGGGAACAAAAATTGGTGGGTCAATCAAGTTGGATTTAACATATGCCACTATCCCAGTTTTTGGTGGCCAGGAGAGGAGGTTGTACAGGGAGACTAGATTTGTCAAGATGATGACTAAGGCCAACAACTCTGTAAATTCACCAGTCTACAATAAAGAAGGAGAATTCTCATGCTTGATGCTGGAAGAAGATCAAGATTATGCTCATGAACCATCCTTCTGCCAGATCAAGATTGAGCAGCTCTCAGAGAGCCATGAAACAGGAATCTGGACACTTCATTTTGATGGAGCAAATTCAAAAGAAGGTAATGGAGCTGGAATATTATTGATTTCTCCTACAGGGAAATGGGTCCCATTATCCTTCAAGCTAGAATATGAAGCTACTAATAATGTGGCTGAATATGAAGCACTTCTGTTAGGATTGCAGACAGCCAAGAGCATGAACAAACAAAGTTTAAAAGTTCTGGGAGATTCAGAACTGGTGGTAAAACAAGTCAGGAATCAGTGTCAGACCAAACACCCTCGGCTGAGGACTTACAGGAGTGAAGTTTGGGACATGGTGGAAAATTTCTTCTTGGCATTCAATATCCAGTTCATGCCCCGAGAACAAAATAGGATGGCTGATTCCCTTGCTGTGGCTGCTAGTACATTTTGACCACCGCAGAACCCTCTTTTAAGATATGAAGTTGAGGTGCATTATCAGCCGTCAATCCCAGATAACATCAAACACTGGCAGTATTTGAAGATGAAGAACAGATGAAGAGATTCCTGGTAACAATAGGGGAATTCTCCAATATGGAGATTGATGCTGAAGAAGAGGTTGAGTCTGAAGATACTTCAGAAAGAAATTGGGAGAAGAAAGTGGCAGGTAATAAAGTGTTGCAGTTAAAGGGAAACATTATACCTAGAGGGCTGGTGCCTCTAGAAAGATTATTTGACAAGAATGATGTCCCACTGCAGCCAGGCAAAGTGGTAGAAGAAAATCAGGTAGAAGACCTGAATCTTGGTACTGAGGCTGACCCCAAAATTGTAAAACTGTCCAGGAAGATCCCTAGAGAATATAAAAAGCTATATCATAAATTATTTTAGTCTTACAAAGATGTGTTTGCATAGTCCTATCAGGACTTGAAAACTTTTGATATCAGTATTATGCAGCACAAAATTCCACTGAAGGGAGATGCAAAGCCCCATAAGCAGAAGCTCAGACAAATAAATACCCTGCTGCTTCCTTCTATTGAGAAGGAAATTAAGAACCTGTTAAAGGCCAAAATAATTGTGCCATTGAGGTATTCTGAATGGGTGGCAAATCTAGTCCCTGTCCGAAAAAAGAATGGAGAAATAAGGCTGTGTGTGGATTTCAGAAATTTAAACAGAGCATCCTTAAAGGATAATTATCCACTGCCTAAGATGGATCACATCCTGCAGAAGGTGATTGGAGCTTCTAGGATGTCAATGATGGATGGATTCTCTGGTTATAACCAGGTGGCTGTACTTCTAGAAGATCAAAAGAAGACTGTTTTCACCACACCATGGGGTACATTTATGTATGCCAGGATGCCTTTTGGGCTGATCAATGCAGGGGCCACTTTTCAGAGGGCCATGGACATTGCTTTTGTTTGGGAGCAGGATAAATTCTTGGTGGTCTACCTCGATGATATCACTGTATTTTCAAAGAATGATACTGAGCACATTGAACAGTTGCGTAGAACCTTTGAGAAATGCAGAAAGTATGGTCTCTCTCTAAATCCTCAAAAGTCTTTATTTGCATTAGAAGAGGGTAAACTTTTGGGACACATTGTAACAAAAGATGGGGTGAAGATAGATCCTAAGAGGGTTGAGGTTATAAATGGTATCGCTTTTCCTAGAAATAAGGAGGAGGTACAAGTGTTCCTAGGGCGCATCAATTTCCTGAGAAGGTTTATTCCTAACTATGTTGAAATAGTTAGACATATAACTTACATGCTGAAAAAGAATAATGAAATTAAATGGTCCTAGGAATCACGAGAGGCATTTACAAGGATAAAAAATGCTTTTGCAGAAGCCCCTGTGCTAGTTGGGCCAGATTATGCTAAACCTTTTATGATTTTTTCTTTTGCATCACCTCATACAATAGCAGGAGTCTTATTACAGAAAAATGAGGAAGGGTACGAGCAGCCCATAGCTTTCTTCAGTCAGGTGCTCCGTGATGCAGAATTAAAGTACAACATATTAGAAAAGCAAGCATATGCCCTAGTAAAATCCCTCAAAGCATTCCGCATGTATATCTTACAGTCTTATATCACTGCATTTGTGCCTACAGCTGTTGTAAAAGATATTCTTATTCAGGGGGATAGTGAAGGAAAAAGGGGGAAGTGGATTGCCAAAATACAGGAGTATGAATTAGACATCCGCCCTACTAAGCTGATCAAAGGACAGGGGCTTGCCAAAATATTATCTGAGTCAAACTATCAAGCTTTGGGTATAAACCTGTCCATTATAGCAGGTGAGGAATCTGAAGAGAAAGAAGAGCAACAAGGAATTGGGGTAGCTACTCCGGGTACACATATAAAGTACCTCACCAGTCAGTGGTACAAAGAGATAGTAGAATATCTCCTCACACTCAGCTGTCCTCCAAGCTGTGATAAAGCTAAATACAGAACGCTGAGATTGAAATCACAGAAGTACATAGTCGCCAATGGTCGGCTATACTGGCGAGATCCCTCAGGCATCCTACTCCTTTGTCTCACAGAGGATGAGGTAGAGAGTATAATAGCTGAATTTCACGAAGGAATCTGTGGGGGTCACTACAGCTGGAGGGCCACTGCTCACAAAATTCTGAAAGCTGGTTTCTACTGGCCCAAACTTTTCGGAGATGTTTTTGCCCTGGTAAGAGCTTGTGAGAAGTGTCAAAAATTTGCAGAAAAACAGAAATTGGCACCTCTACCCATGATTCCCGTGCACGTGGATGAACCATTCCGACAATGGGGAATTGATTTTATAGGTGAAATACACCCTCCATCAAGTGGTCAGCATAAGTGGATTTTAACTGCCACTGATTATTTCACAAAATGGGTGGAAGCCATACCCGCGAGGAACGCCACAGATACTGTGATAATAAAATTCATGGAAGAAAACATCATATCCAGATTTGGTTGCCCTGCCAGAATAGTGACTGATAATGCATAGGCCTTCAAGTCTGCAAAATTTGTGAGCTTCTGTCAGCAGTATAATATCACACTAAGTCACTCTACAGCCTATTATCCACAGGGAAATGGCTTGGCAGAGTCTTCCAATAAAACCCTGGTAAGGGCACTGAAGAACGCTATAAATGAAAATCAAAAAAATTGGGATTCCCAGTTGAAATTTGCTCTGTGGGAAAATAGAATTACCAGCAAGAGAGCAACTGGGAAATCCCCATATGAATTAGTATATGGGAGGGCAGCACTATTCCCTATACAATTAGCCCTACCAGTAGCCCAATTCATGCAAGAAATTCAAGAGGAGCCTGATGATATGACCAGGATAATAAACCAGCTGGTGGAATTGGAAGAAACACGCAATCAGGTAAATCAAAGGCTGACGGAATATCAGGAGAAGATGAAATACCTTTTTGATCAGCATGCTAAAGACAGGAATCTGCAGATTGGTGATTTAGTGCTCAGGTGGGATATCCGGAGAGCCGAAAAAGGAAAACATGGTAAATTCGACCCACTTTGGTTCGGTCCTTTCAAAATTGTGGAATAGGGGGGCAATAACACTTTTAGGTTGGAGAATTTACAGGGAGATTTGCTTGATGCCCCTGTGAATGGTCAGTTCCTTAAGCCCTACTTCCAATTCTGATGCAGGCAAAGACAGCCTGGTGTATTATACTGTATATTAGTTTTCTGTTTCATCTTTATTTGAATAATGTGGGTGTCGTGATGAATCATGAAAAGAAAAATGGAAGTGCTGAAGAGCAGTGTCCGCATAGAAGATTTACCTGTGGTCTGCGAAGTTCTCGACACGCCCAGTGATGAACGTGCCGTCCCCAGGTGGAGCCAATGTTGATCATGTCAGCATTCTGTTAAATTCCATTAAATTCTGACAAACAATCCCCTTTAAACCCCCTCTATTTGGCCTAAAAAAAAAATCGTTTTTCCGCCTATCGTTCCCCTTTTCTAAACTCAAAATGGCATTAAAAAGGGCAAAAACCCACACTTGAAAATATATATGGTCTGGCACCTTTCGGCCCTAGCCCCTCAGTCTTTTTCTCCACGTACCCTGGGTGTTAGACCAAGCCGCAGCCCGAAAGGCGTTTATCAAATGAATATCGGGTGCGTTCATAACCGTCGATCTGCATTGATCGGACGGCGTTCGTTCATCCCTGCCGCGCCCGTAGCCTACCTGCCTACCGTCTGATCAAACCGTAAAATCAACGGCCCAGAGTCTATCTGTCCCGGTGGTCCCCGCCCCGCGTCCACTGTTCAAAACTGCCCGGTATCTATCGCACCGCCTTTCGTAGGCGGGCGGTATTTCTTAATTCGGAGCGATTCCATACATCGCACAACATGTGGCTCCGTCACTATTCCAAAACTGCTACCTCATCGCGCGTTATCGTTTGACTGAGGATACGGAGCGATATGCATTATAGTCGTCCGATCTGGGGATCTCCATCCAACGGTCATCGCACTACGGAGATGCACGGGTGTTAATCCAAGTGTACAGTGCCCCTAGCCCACTGTCCATTGCCTCCGATGCATTCACAGCCGTCGATCTCCTCCTGAGATCGGACAGTCCAGATTTGATCGCCCCCGCCTTAACCCGATCTTCCTCCACGTCACCGTCCCACGTGTTTATCACATTTTTCCTCCGCCATTTATATATTCCATTCATATGTCATATTTTAATGTTTTACATTATAACTTTGGCCAGTCCATCCACCATTGTTCCACTGCATTTTTCATCGCCACCCCGCATACTTCCGCCATTTCACCATGCCGCGTTGCTACACAGTCATCCCCACTGCATCGCCATCCCCATGCATTTGTTTTCCTAACGAGTTTGCGGGTTTTGCAGGGTTACAGCAGCAGAAAACGGCCATGATTTGCAGTCTTTATTGCAGTAGTAGAGCACATCAAAGGACTATTTTTTAGAGGCTGGAATTGTGGAGAAAGGCCTGGGAAGGTAAATCGACAAGACTTCCATTAAAGAAGCAGGGTTAAAATCTGTCAAACCCTGCAGGGTCATTCAAAGCACAGATTGCGCAGATGGAGATATTAATGGAGCAGCAGAGAAATATCAATGGATGATCGAGGAATTCAATGCTCAGCATTGAAGACCTTAAACCATAATTCAGGGTTTAGAAGGCAGTGGGTACCATTTGCAAAAAAAATACCTTAAAGCTTTCTTTTCAGCACCATTCTCTTTCAGGAAAGAACGGAATGTCTATGAGATTTTACTTCTTTGTCGTGTCCCTAAATAGATTTCTACCCAGTGCATTTATTTCAGTAAGCAGGCAGCAGAGTACACCCAGCATTACAAAGTAATCAAACAGTATGGGCGTGCACGTTTTAGCCATCCTGTTTTAATTAGGCAAATTAAATGATCATCACCTACTCCTTTTCGAGCTTTCTTGCTCTCCTATAAAGCTCCCGAAGAACATATGATTTAGGGTTCCAGATTTTATCAGAAAATTATGCAGTGAAAGGAGTTTTGTATACATTTTTGTTGAACTCTTGTATGAAGGTTCAGAGCCCATAGGGTCTTAGTGAGGAGGAGTTCCATCTGTTAAAGAAGATTCTGGTCTTTGGTATTTCACAGTGTGTAACTTTCTCTCTTATGTGTTATTTTAATGGATCATTTCATTTCATCCATCTTTCTTGTATCATGTTTTGGAATGCGAGTGGCTCACTAATTTTTGGTATGGATTTATCCTAGTTGATACCCATGCTCGGATTAGTCAAGTGCTTTAAATATGGCTCATGCATGATATTATGTTCCACTATTCATCTAAACCATATTTCTGCTATATTAATTTCTTTGGGAGGGTGTTTTTAAAACGCTATTGTCATGTATGGATTCTTAGATTGGTAAGCCCATGCATGGTGATATTGTGTATCTGGATATCAGCTCAGTGACAACTAATATTCTCTCAATATTTCATTCAGCTCAATGACAACTAATATTCTCTCAATATTTCATTCACTACATACACCTTCTGATAACTTATTTCTGTGAGGCATTTCTGAATCGGCCCTCTTTGCAGTAAGCTGTATCTGAATTGTCTGTTACTTTTATATTGGACTTTTGCAAGTTGCCTCTGCAGTATTCTTTTCTGTGTGTCAGTTTCTGAAAGTCTTGGTCCCATTCAGATTAATATTCCTTGTTTTACAAGAGATAGCATGAGAGCTTTTTATTGATAACTTCATCTGTTATACCATATGCTCCTTGCTATATAAGATGTCCTAGGAACTGGTCTATCACAACTCTAGGTTGTCTCTAGGAGCGACAACAGTATGTTTGAAGGTGGGCCTCCCGACCCCGAAGGTATGGCTTCTCATTGGTATAGTTGAGTAATTTTCCTTACTTATCATGTAGACTTTTGGGCATGGATTGGTGAGGGGATTCAACGGAAAGAGTGGGCTAGGTCTGTGCTCTTGTCTCCTCTGCCTGATTTGATGGCTAACCTTGTATCCTAGTCCCATGGGATATCTTTTACTGGGCATTAGCTTTAGGGTTGGCACTACATGTGAAATCTCGATTTTGGTTCCATGGTCCTACTTCCCAACACCATATACATCACTCCCCTTAGCTCATTTTAGCCCCATTCATCATTTTTCCCATCCAAGTCCACATAGGGTTAGCCTCCCCTTCCCCGTGTCCACACTTTGGGTTGGGCCTAAAACGATGCCCCGGAGATTGATGCAGCTAAAAAGAAAAGAAAAAGCATAATCTGGCCACTCTCAATAGGAAATGTACCACAAAATACAAAAGATGGTCGAGCCATACAAATTTAACACGTGAGCAAAAGCCAAACATGAGCTCTACCCCTCATTCATGGCCATCACCGTGGTTACTATGGGCCCTAGATGAGCCCCCTTCTCACTAAGGAACCCATGATTGTTTGTATTTCCAGAGTGCTTCTTCTTGGTGGGAATATTCATTTTTGTTTATTTTGCCGCTTTAGCTAGAAATAATAAATAAAGTGAGAAATAAGAGGGGTCACCTCACTTTAGTCACCTCACTTTATAAAATAAAGTGTTTTTCCTAGTTGATTGACGTTATAACTTAGAGAGGGGGCCGTGGGGGTCCACATGAGTATGAGGGGGAGGCATCAGGCTGACCCAAGGTTAACTGCGCAGGCCAAGGAGAGTGAAGGACGCAGTCAAGGTTTTGGAGGGAGTTTAGCACTATAAAAGGTGGGGTTCTCACCTCATTTTGGGCATGTTTGATTTGATATTGATATTGAGAGCTAGACTTCTGTCTGCTTCAGCACGCCGGTTGTTTAGTCGGTCTGCAGCACTGTTTAGTGCAACCGAGTGTCTCCGTGCGGAGATCTCACCCTTAGCCTCGGGGGACTTCGAGTGCCTGCCCTGGTAAGGTTATTTTCTTAGCATTATCCTTCAGTTTCAGTGGTGATTTGCAGTAGTTTCTGGTGGAGATTTGGCAGAGGAGATACCCCCTTCTTGAGACTGCGCAGATCCAGGGAGATAGGACGCAGATCAAGAGAGATAGGACGCAGATCTGGATAGGGAGGACGCAGATCTAGCAGATCAAGGCAGAGAGGACGCAGATCTGGATAGGGAGGACGCAGATCCAGTAGATCCAGGCAGAAGGGACTCAGATCTGGATAGGGAGGACGCAGATCCAGCAGATCCAGCTAGGGAGGACGCAGATCTAGAGAGAGAGGACGCAGATCTGAATAGGGAGGACGCAGATCCAGTCAGGGAGGACGCAGATCTGATGAGCAGGGTCATTGTGTGGGGTTTTGGCAGCGTTTTTCAGTGTTTCCAGCCCTGAGGAGTTTGGTTATCTCATCTGGAGGATTTGTGGTTAGATCCACCCCTTCTTGCCAGCGTTTCATTTGGCTTCTGCGCTGTCACTAGCAGAGACAGCGTTTTCATTTGGTGAGGGTTTGATTGGTGGTGGAGCATCAACTTCACATTTTCTGGGGTTTGTCTGGAGGATTGAGATCAGCCATCTTTCCAGTTTTCAGCTCATAGTTCCAGTGCATTGTAGCAGCAATTTTCCATAGCAGTTTCTTCAGCCAGCTAGGACACTGTCCTTATTGCAGCCATTACTTGTTCTGAGAGGGTCTCCACTTGCCTAGGGCAAGGATAGGTGCACTCATTCTGATTATCTTGTACTCCTATATATGTATTCTCAGATTAATAAAATGGCTTAGCGTTCTGGCATTCTATGTGTACTTGTTTCATGTTCTGGTTCCGGCAACTTGTTTTATATATCTGTCTGGCATATTTATGTGTATTACTGGTTATTTCCCTTTGGGGATACTACAGTGGTATCAGAGCATAGATCTGGCTCAGCCTGTGGTGCTAGCAGTCTATGACGCCCGGGGATAACCCCTACATCTATCAGAAGGAACGCAGAGAAGCTGATAGTGGGTGGAAGTTTCCCTTCGGGGGAAGTGATTCTGATCAGGAGCCACCTGAGACAGATTCAGAGGCAGAGCAGCCTGAGAAGGGCCCAGAACAGCGTAATCCAATGGCAGGAGATGATGTGAGGTTTAGAGAGATCCTCCATCACATGCAGGAGATGTCACAGAGACTCGTGGCCATGGAGATCAGTCAGAAAGAACTCCCTAGAGTTCTTCAGATCGGTGAGGGATCTGGTATGTCTCGCCACGTACCAGTGCACGATGCCATCCCCATTGTGACGACTCAGGCACCCGCGCGATCCACTATGCCCACATTCTTGCCAGAAGACACAGGGACAGGAGTACGGGGAGGTGCACAGAGGGATAATCCAGCACCCACGCGACCTACCATGCCTACCTTCCTGGTAGAGGACGAGGGGTCGACAGCACCGAGAGAGTTGAGTCCAGCTCGATGGGCGGCCGCTTTTGCAGAGTATCAGGCTTTCAGACAGGCATTCATGGATTCTCTCACCTTCGAGCGCTATCTCCATATTCAGTATGGCATCAAACCCCGTGATCAGCACCAGCACAGGGGGCACGGACACCACCGTGATGACCACCACGCAGCTAGTAGATTCCATTTGCCTACGTTTGATGGTTCATCAAACAATTCGGCAAAGTCCTGGGTGGAGAAGCTAGACATCTATTTCCAGCTTAACCAGATGTCGGAGACGGAGGCCATTAAGGTGGCTACATTGCATTTAGAGGGTGAGGCTCAGGACTGGTGGTTTCATGGGATGGCGACACTCGAGCATTCCACAGTGACGACATATGCCGAGTTTACCAGGAGGGTGGTAGAGCGTTTTGACAGGAGGGATCCGGAGCAGCATTTTGTTGAGCTGACCAAGCTCAAACAGACGGGGAGTGCAGAGGCATACATTTCAGATTTCTTGAGGGTTTCAGTGATGGTACCTGACTTATCGGCAGCTCGGATGGTTTATATGTTTGTGGAGGGACTGTCAGAGCCACTTCGTGGCCTAGTCCGGTCGAACAAACCGGCTACACTACAGGACGCCATCAGTAGGACTCGAGACTTACAGGATGTCTTGCCCAGGACTCGGCCACCTTATCCCCAGAGACAGGCTTTCCAGCCTAAGGGTAAGGACACGAGGGCTCCACCTCCCAAGGCGAATCCGGGACGAGGGCAGATTGATGATGAGGCCAGGAGAGAGCTGAGGCGGAAGCGATTGTGCTTCACTTGCCAGGAGCCATGGGCACCGGGACACAAATGTGCGGCAGGGAAGGCACATTTCATAGAGGTCTTCTCCGAGAGCAATGGAGAAGAGGATGAGGGGGATGATGAGGAGGCAGGAGGTTGTTATGCAGCACAGAGTACCTTACCACCTCCACCACCCGCGACAGGTGGGGCATCATTTGCACCTACTGGGGGAGCTCTAGCCGCATTGCGAGGAGTCCCCAAGTATTTGACTCTGCGCGTACGGGGGACAGTGCGCGGACAACGGGTTTCAGTCTTAGTCGATAGTGGGGCCACCCACAACTTCATTGATGCCCAGATGGTTGAGCGGAGAGGCATACAGACGGAGGGCTTGATGGGTTTTCTGTTTTGGTACCTGGAGATCAGACCATGGCATGTGCTCGATATGTACTAGAATTATCAGTGACGATGGGCAATTATACATTGACAGATCACTTCTTTGTGGTGGACATTCCGGACACCAACGTGATACTGGGAGTTCAGTGGCTTATTACTCTAGGGAAGGTCACGACGGATTGGAAGGCCCTAGAGATGGAGTGGGATGATCCCAAGACGGGGAAGCATGAGAAGATACGAGGGCAGCACACATACCCACCCCAGACAGTGTCGGCACACAGCATGGAGGCGACCTTCCGCAAAGGAGATATAGAGTGGGCAGTAGAGTTGCGGGCTTCAGAGGCAGTGGATACAGGGCAGACAGTGCACCCTGATCTACAGTCTATTCTCGACAGATATGCAGCAGTTTTCGGGGATATTCCACCAGGGCAGCCACCGGATCGGGGGTTTGAGCACACGATCGAGCTTGAGCAGGGGATACAGGCCGTGATCACCACACCGTATAGGCATCCCAAGGCCTATCGGGACGAGATAGAGCGAGCCATTCAGGAGTTGCTGGCCTTTGGTCACATTCGGCCCAGCACTAGTCCTTTTGCTTCTTCAGTAGTGCTGGTGAAGAAGAAGGACGGCACATTACGCATGTGCATTGAATACAGGGCTCTGAACAAGAAGACCCTGAAGAACAGGTACCCCATTCCCAGGATCGACGAGCTGATGGATGAGTTGAGAGGAGCACGGTTCTTCTCAAAGATTGATTTGAGATCCGGGTACCATCAGATACGCGTGAGGGAACAAGACATTCCCAAGACCGCTTTCAGGTGTCATTATGGGCACTTTGAGTTTCTGGTCATGCCATTTGGGCTGACCAATGCACCTGCTACTTTCCAGTCTTGTATGAATCACATTTTCAGGGATCATCTGAGAAAGTTTGTGCTGGTTTTCTTTGATGACATCCTTATGTACAGCAGGACTTGGGAGGAGCACCTCCAGCATATTGAGACAGTCTTGCACATCTTGGAGGAGCAGCAGTTCTATGCCAAGCTCTCCAAGTGTGAGTTCGGTTTGACAGAGATGCTGTATCTGGGACACATTATAGGAGTGGACGGGGTGAGAGTCCACGAGGAGAAAATCAGGGCTATCAGAGACTGGCCCGAGCCGCGGAATGTGATGGAGCTTCGGGGATTTATTGGTATTTGCACCTACTACAGGAAGTTCGTCAAGGGCTTCTCTCAGCTTGCCGCACCCCTCACGGATCTGACGAGGAAGGGGGCATTCAGTTGGTCGGACACAGCACAGCGAGCTTTTGACAAGCTCAAGGAGGTGATGAGCAGTTGTCCCGTATTAGCGTTGCCAGATTTTACGCAGCCCTTTGTCCTAGAGTGCGATGCATCAGGAGAGGGGATTGGTGCAGTTTTGATGCAGGACGGTCATCCGATTGCTTTCGAGAGCCGGAAGCTCCTCCCACACGAGAGGCTATATCCCATATACGACAAGGAGATGCTGGCCATCATGCATGCATTGGCCAAATTCCGGCAGTACCTGGTGGGTGGCAGATTCAGGGTGAGGACGGATCATAACAGCCTGAGGTACTTTCTGGAGCAGAAGCAGTTGCAGGAGAGACAGCAGAAGTGGATCAGCAAGATCCAGGCCTATGACTTTGACATAGAGTATGTCAAGGGGAAGAATAACGTGGTAGCTGATGCCCTTTCTCGTAGACCGGCCACGTTATCACTCATGAGCCTGGACGCTGACTGGAAGGCTCAACTATTGGTTGAGTACTCCAAAGATAGATTTGCATGCGAGGTTCTGGATGGGCAGGTAGCAGATAGCAGGTACAAGGTGGTCGATGAGGTCATCTATTACAGGGACAGGATCTTCTTGACTGAGGGATCTCAGCTCAAGAAGAAGATACTCCAGGCTTCACATGATTCACCATTGGCGGGCCATCAGGGGTTCACCAAGACATACAGGGCCATCCGAGAGAGATTTGCATGGAAGGGCCTCAAGGAGGACGTACTCCAGCATGTCAGGGAGTGCGAGGTTTGCCAGCGAAACAAGGGAGAGATGAGTCATCCTGCAGGGTTGTTGCAGCTTCTTCCCATTCCGGAGGGGAAGTGGGAGAGCATTTCGATGGACTTCATCACAGGGTTGCCCACAGTGCAGGGCAAGGATTGCATCTTCGTGGTAGTTGACCGGCTGACGAAGTATGCTCACTTTTTCGCCATTTCAGCACATCACACGGCGGCACAGGTGGCGGAGCTGTTCTTCAGGGAAGTTTTCAGATTGCATGGTCTACCCAAGACCATTGTCAGCGACAGGGACAGCTGCTTTATGGGCGGATTCTGGCAGGAGCTCTTCCGACTAGTGGGGACCGAATTGACACCGAGCACTAGTTATCATCCCCAGACGGACGGGCAGACGGAGATAGTTAACAAGTGGCTGGAGGGCTACTTGCGTAACTACGTCAGTGGGCAGCAGCGAGCATGGCTGAAGTGGCTACATTTGGGCGAGTACTGCTACAACACAACGCACCATATGTCCATCGGTATGACACCTTTCTATGCTTTGTATGGATATCATTCCTTATCTTTGGTGGACATGATGTTTGGTATTAGCAGGGCTCCGCGAGCCAAGTTATGGATCCAAGAGAGCCAAGACATCCTCCGAGCTCTCAAGGACAACATAGCCACAGCACAGAATCAGCAGAAGTTGTATGCTGATAAGGGTCGGGTGGAGAGACACTTTGAGGTAGGGGACCTAGTCTACCTACGGCTACAGCCATACCGACAGTCTTCGCTCAAGCAGAAGGGGGCGGAGAAGCTAAAGCCTCGTTTTTATGGACCATACAGGGTGATACGCAGGATCGGACAGGTTGCGTATGAGTTGGAGCTGCCCCAAGGCAGCCGGATTCATAACATCTTTCATGTATCATGCCTGAAAAAGGCACTGGGCCAGCATGTGAGGGTCATCGAGGAGCTACCGCCTACAGATGATGAGGGGCATCTGGTGTTACAGCCGGAGGCTATTATCGACACTAGGGAGAGGCAACTGCGGAGCAGGAAGATCAGAGAATTCTTGGTGAGATTGTTAAGAAGCTAGTAGAAGATGAAGATATGGCTGATTTGTTAATGTGAAGCTTGCTGCCTTACTTTGATTGATTTGTGACTCATTGCATCTCCTTGGAGAGACTCAAGCACTTCAGTCAAGAAGTTATCAACAATTTTCGAAACCCAAATTTTAGAAGATATTATTTTTAATACCAAAATACTATAATACTATAAAATATAGGTGCAATAAACTATTATTTTGATCAACAAGACTCTAAATAAGCATTAATTTGCATCCATTTATATAATTAGTTAAACTAAATTATATAGTTGATAATAGGATAGTAGAATATATTATAGGGTACTTTCAGAATGAAATACATTTTGTTCATTCATTGGAAAGCTTCACAAACCACTGTGATAATAGAGTTCTCAGCGCTAATACAATTATTTTGTCGATCTGTGCATATATTTCTCAATATCCCCTTCCCATATGGGAAAGGAGTGGACTAGTCACTTACCTCACAAGGTCCTTATGGAGTTGTTGTTCCAGGCCACACGTGCACACCATTTTACCAACAAGACAATTTAGTAGACAACTCGACAAGGCCTTGGAGCTGGGTGCCCCCAAATCCACACAGCCAACCATCCATCAGGAGAATTTTTCCATGCCTGGATGTTAGGAGAGCTTGCTCAAATTTGGGCTTCCCACAAGGATCATACTGTAGAGCCCTATCAGTCCCAGACACACTCCAAAGGACATCATCCACTAGTCCAAAAAAAATTTTGCGGTCATTGAGGACTCTAGCAGGGAGACCCCCCTTGATCTAATTGCTCGTCCTCACCTGTCAGCACTAGCATACCATGACTAGTTCAAACTAAAGTTCCTTTGGTCCTCAGATATCATACATATTATCTTTTTCTTGTAATTACTTTATCTCCACTCCGAGTCATGTACTTTCTTATCTTCTCTTGTTGTTCTGCTTCTAGCACAATTAAAAATCTGTTTTGATATGATTTTTAGCATCTTTATAGTCCACACTTCCACACTTCCACATTGTATTTTGGCTAGTGATGTACTCTTATAATCCCATTGACCTAACATTTTCCCCAAGGAAAACCTTGTGGGGAAACCCAAGAGATGCTTCCTCATGTTTGTGGATGGCATCCCTAGTAACCCTGTTCGCTAAAGTCATAGACTAGTGTGCCTAACCAGGAGGGTTGAACTAGGCAGATGCCCAACAACATGAAAAAAAACCAGTTGAGCTAACCCTTGGTCTTCCCATTGACATACTCCTTTGATCATTTGCTGGACATTAATAAACTTATATTATCAAACTTTGGTTTTTACAAATACTGCAACAAAAAAGGTGGTTTGACAAACAATGCAACAAATCAGAACTCATATTTTAATAATTTAGACGATAAGAGGTATTCCAAAAATCATTGACAAAGACAGCCATGCTTTTATCTAGATTTGCATTTGAAAAAATTGTCAACTTATCTGTTATATTGTCAACTTGAAATGTGAAATCCAGATATGAAAACTAGATATGAAAGTATTTCAAAAATCACCTCTTGGGTATTAAAATAAGAATGGAGCTGTACAGGATGGCATCAAGGCCAATGAGAAAAATTACAATTAATT